>LKEB01000077.1:127893-156672 GCA_003795295.1 Cytospora leucostoma
GTGGATGTTAGTGATCTGTAGGAGTCGGGTGATGGGAGAGGGATATTGTGTTATTTTTGTGCAGAGAGCTTGATTCCGCCATGGGAAGGGATGTATGTGTACTCACGTCGCCCTTGGTCGCCGCAACCCTATCCAGCATCTCCGTCGTCTGGGCCTTGTACTCGTCCAGCCTCCCCAGCGCCTCCTGCAGGTACCCCTGCCCGTGCAGCGTCAGGTCCCTGAGGCCGTCGCCCAGGTAGATGTCCAGCATCCTCCCCAGGACCACCGCCTGCGTGTCGAACAGCTTGGACAGCGTCTTCAGCTCGTCCTCCATGTCGCGCAGCTCCATCAGCGCCGACGTGTTCTCCCGGTTCTCCCGCTCCGCCGCCTCGATCTCCCGCTTGTGCCGCCTCTTGATCGCCTTGGTGCTATTATCCTCCGGGTCCCCGCCGTCGTCTCCTGGGTCTAGCAGGCCGACCTCCCTGAACGTCTGCATGCGGAACTTCTTGAGGTTGGACGTCATGCGCTCCGTCAGCATCCCGATGGCCTCCTCGAAGATGCGGAAGACCTCCAGGTCCGGGTGCGACGACCGGTCCAGCAGCACGGTGACGGCGTGCAGGGCCACGAAGGCCGCCAGGTCCAGGGCGCTCTCGCACCGGCCCGTCAGGTCGCCGTTCAGCTCGTTGTAGATGCTGTTGCGCAGGTCGGCCTGCTGGAACAGGGCGCCCTCGGACGGGCGGGACTCCCGCTTCGGGAAGAAGGTCGTGAGCGTGGTCGCGTCGACGGCCCACAGCCAGAGCTGGTCCACCATCAGGAGGTTGCCGTCGCGGAGCTCCGACGCCTCGGTCTCGTCCCCCGAGTCCGAGGTCGAGGCCTCCTTCTCCCTCTCTACGACCTCGTGGAGGAGCCTGGTGCCCTGCGAGTACCTCTCCGCGAGGGACCTGAACGCCTCCTCCTCGCGTATGGTGTGCGCCGAGGAGAAGCGCTGCGGCGTGTCCTCCTTCGTGAGCTTGTACAGCATCTGGTCGTCATCGCGCGCGTAGGTGTTCCTGAGGGAAGGATATCCGTACTGGTCCAGGGTCCTGCGGCAGTTGAGCGGCGGGTCGTAGCCTAGGTACTCCCAGATCATGCGCAGCTCCAGGGAATCGAGTCTGGCGATATCCTCGGGCACTGGCCGAGCCCGACCATGAGCCAGCCTCCTGGTCATGATGTTCCGGCGTTTGATTATCTGCCGGTAGGTGTCGAAATGGAGATACGGAAGGTAGAGGTATAGGTAACTTGTCGGAGGGCCGGTGTTGCCGAGCTTCGGGCTTGAGTTTGATGATGGCCGAGGAGACGGCGCGGAATCCGGCGGGATGAAGTGAACGGCGGGTTTTACAAAGGATGGCTGAGATTGGGAATGCCTGCCGTGGACGTGCCGTGATACCCAGTTCTCGTTGTTGAAGAGTTTGCTGAAATTCTGGTTATGTGTCTCGGACAGCTTGTCGAATATGTCCTGGGAGATGGGTCAGCAACTTGCTGGGAATACCTATCACACTGATGAAAATAGCCTACCTTGACCCAGAGAGGATTTGTGAATGGTAAATGAATCCACATGAACTTCCTCCTGGCAGGTTCCGGCCTAGAGAAACCCGCTACCAACTCCTGAAGTATCGAGGATGGACTGAATCTCTCTTCGTGGCTCTTCGTAGCTGTATATAACTCTGTCCTGCCAGAATCCGCGCCTGCACGACTGGTATGGCCTCGAGTCTCCCGGTGCGTATCCGAAGCGCCTTCCTTTGGGGAGAGCTCTCCGCCTGTTGGATCCGACGCGGTGCTAACGGTGCCGCCGCTACCCCTGGTCGAAGGTCGCCGAAAGCCAGGAGAGGATAGGTTTGGCAGAGTCAGGCTATGTGGGCGCCTGCCAACAGCCTGCGGCAGCTCATGTTCCTCCGTCATGGACGGCTCGGCAACAATGATAGGCGGGGAGGAGGGACGCTGTCGTTCGTGGGAGCCGGGTCCGGCGCTGTCTCTGAGTTCCTGCATATTATCTAGGATATTCAAACCACCGTGTCCACCACTCGTGGCCACAGCTTGGGCGCTGCTCCTGTGTCCTGGGGCACCGCGGCGTCGTGGCACACCCCTTAGACGCTCCTCAAGGCACCTCTCCGGCCCCTGCTTGAGGAACTCGGCGAGATGATGCCTGGTGAAGTACAGTCGTATGTCGGACTGGAGATCAGTATCAGGATCCTCATAGAACCCGACGAGCTCGATCTTCACCTGCTCCTTGAGCCGCAGTGGTGTGTGGGTGGTCCTGCTCAGGATCTCAGCCTTTGCCACAGCGTTTGCCAGATCGTGCAGATAGGTGCTCATGGTGTGCGGGTTTGTGATGCCGAAGGAGGCACAGTGGGCGTGGTCGCTCTGCAGTGACGAGTATATCGTCTCCTGTCGCACGCCGACGATCGCGGACTTTATGGATACGAGAGGGGCCCTGAACTCGACCTCAGTCGCGGTGCCGTAGCCTGATCCCGAGAGTTCGGAGTCAATCGTCTCGTAAAAGGTCCACAGCCGCATCTCGCTCGCGATGTCAGTGAACTCATCGTGCATCTTCAAGAGGTCCTTGCTCCCCACTCGGACAACTTGCGCAAGCGTTTTCGGCAGCGGTCTTTGCAAGTGGAGGAGACGCTGGATGCTCTCGCTCAGATGTCGCCTGGACATGTGACTTGAGCCACGATGCGGCGTGGCAAAGAATGTCACACCATGACAGTTGAGCAGGATTTCGCGGTACTTCTCATCATGGCCCGCTTTGAGGAGTGCCTGCTTCACCACCAAGCCACCAATGCTGTGCGCGATGAAAAAGACAGGGCGGGATGCACTCAGGCCTTCCCGCCGCTGAAGTACGTTGTCCAGCAGATCCCTTGCAAGCTCATCCAGGGTAGTGAGTTCCGTCAGCTCACGGTGTCTGTAAAGCAAGACCCTTGCCGTATTGGCATAGCGGCGGATGCCCTGCCTGACCCATAAATGGGCCGCCTTGGGAAAGTTACCGCTGATCCCTGGCGTGAGGATGGCATCACCGGCTAGCTCCTTGAGGGTGGGATATGAGGTCGACTCGTTGTCACTGGGGTTGCCAAAGAAGCCATCTGGTAGAGGGTCCCGAGTCCAGGTCTCGACGGGGTCGGCGCCAGGACAAGGCACGGTGACGATGTCCACGAGCGTCTCGTTGTAGCCGGAACCACCAATCTCCCCGTCAACATGTGCGAAGCCGGGTTCGGGATCCCAGTGGGACATGCTTGTCCGGTTGGAGGCAGCATGGTCGCTGTCGTGTGTGGAAGCCAGTTGACGCTGGCGGAGTGAGAGCAAGCCGGTTGTCGATGAGGGTGCATCATCAGATTGGTGGTCTTGGCCTTCATGGCCTGGGTATGAAGAAGGCCTGGGGGGAAGAGGCGCAGATTGGATGCGCTCTGGCGTATCTTCCGGGTCATTATCGAGTCCCGCATCACCACGCGCACCACTCACTTCTATGGGCGCTCTGGACTCGGCATGAGCAACATCGTCTGCCCGTGGCCCTTCTATATCTCCCATGTTGAGACCGTCTCTCCGCAACTGCGCCTCAACCAGAAGAACCTTGATATTACCTACTTGGTGAGGATCGCGGTAAACTGTAAGAGACTCGGATTATATTACGCCGAGCAGAAACCACGACCAGAGAAACGGAACGAGCGACGGCAAAGCAAGCAAACCATCCCGACGAGGTGATGGGAGCAGCAACAGTTCAAAAGAGACAAGCACCTCTCCTACCTCTGAGGCCGTATGGAAGCTGCAGGCTGACACTTTGCCTACCACCTGCCTCCACACAAGCTGAGGCGTCATTGACCGTACAGTAATAGTCCACAGAGCCACACCGCGTCGATCGGGGTGGTCAGAAAGTAGGTCAGCTGCTACAGAGCCGCCTGCCTGACATCCTGACGTGCCTAACTGACATCGGTGGGAGGGGTGTCGGTGACTAATGGTACACAGTACGACTGGTGATCCCAGTGGGTCAGCGCGTCGGTTGCGAATCCTTCTGGTTCGCTTCTTCCACCGTGGCGCAATAACATTGCTTGTCATCTGTAAGGGAGCTGGGAAAATGGCGGTAATAGCGGCAGATGCCCAGGTGGTACTAAGCCGGGCAAGCAGATGTCGCCTTTGCAGCCGGGCATGAACACTGGTGCAGTGCCAGTATAAGCGGGCGGAGCACCATGCGACAGCAGACGAATGAACGCAATGGCCATGGACATAGCCCAGCATACCGACTAAATGGGAATAGTAAGGCAAGGCTTCACCCGGAACAGCACTCCGAGTTGCCGTGATGGTCTTCGAGGCCGACCGAAGCCAAGAATTTGTTTGTCCAGCCAAGGTTGCAAAAATATGACAGGCAAAAAGGCAAAAAATAGATGTTTCGGGTCTGGCCGGGGATTGAACCCGCTATGTTGATGTTAGAATATGTTGATGCGTTGATTTAGATTTGAATGATAATACTTACGGACCTCGCGCATTTTACTCAGGGTAAGCCCTAAGCGCGAATCATACCACTAGACCACCAGACCTGGTGTTGCCCGAAGGCTGTTGGTTGAAAACGTGGTGGGCCGGTGACTTTATATACGCATGACTAGCATACGTGGAGCTGGTCCGTTTTCACGGGAACGACCAATGCTCCCTTCGTCAGGGTATGAAGACGACATTGTCAAATGTCCAGAGTATACGCAGGACGGCAGGGAAACTTGCTATACATCCACACAGGGTACTCTATGTACGGCCGTTGCAAGCTGTCAAAAGGAAGAACAACAAGACAAAAGCAAAGTAAACAATAATCATTCGGTTCGAATTCGTTGATCACTGCTGAGAACATGATCCTCGTGCTTGATCGAACCGACTAACACAGGAGCAACGGACAATTTGCCTGCCTTAGCCCCAAATAATTCCTTAGTAGTGACGAGATCGCTTCAGTCAACAACACAGCCTAGAACTTCCAAGGCCAGCCTTAATACTATTCGTCCTTTCGCCAAGCGGCTTTAGGCACGATGGCAGCAAAGTCCCCGAGTCCCTCCCTTCAAAGTACGCTGATCTACGTCGACAAGAAGTTGTCACCGGCCCTCGAATTGCAGGTCCAAGAACGTCAGGTGATGAATTGAAATCGCTTGTATATGGAAAGGCATAGTAACAACACTCACTCCCGATAACTCACGGGGATATCCCTTCGGCAACGAGACGGTATATACCAAGTGACTTGTTCCGTATGATTCTACTGATATTCCATGGGATAACAAGGCCTCCTATCTACCCAAGTAGGATCATGCTATGGCGAATGCACCAGTATAGTTCTCCAAACTGCGAGCGTTCTACACACAAGTGCAGGTTTCTACAGCTCAAGTGTGTTGTACAGCAGATTTTAGGCATTTAAGAATGTATCATCATAAACAGCGATTTGATATGCTCTTCGTCAGTACCCTGGATATGTACGAGGTTGAGCACTTAATTACTATGCACTCACTTAGTAGGGTTTGGGGTCGAGTGGGCAGGGTTGAATTACATAAGCAACCCCGCCAGCCCAAAAAAAGCGTACAAAACTTCCAGCTCCAAAATTCCGAGCTTCCTTCCGTCCTTCTTTTCCTCTTCCACTCCCTCACCAACAGAAGCTCTCTCTAGAGGACTCAGTTGTCGAGGCATTCCAATGGCATCCTCAATGGCATACAACCGCCAAAAAGGATGATTCCCGTCAAGGTAAGAAGCATTTTTCTCTTTTTCTTTCTCCTCCGTGTTCCTCCTCCTGGAATGGAACACGGTCTGCAAAATGATGACAAACTTTATACCATTAAGAACGGCCAACTGAAAGTCAAACCCATGTTGATTATCAATTTATCAAGCTCAACAGTCTGATTTTGCACCCTCCAATCTCGTTGCCAACAGCTCAAGACATACCTTACAAGGCCATGTATGCTAACTCGAGATTCAATAGTGACGCGGATATGCACATCCACCCAACCCGGTTCTGCTCGCTCAAGCGATCTTATCGAACCAGACCAACCCTTCAACCGTATCCTCTCCCGGGCCGGACGTAGATAGCCATGTGATCCCCAGCGCCTCGACCCTCCCGTCAGCACCGACACGGAATTGGGCCGGGGCGTACTCCTTGAAGGGGCCTCGGGGGTTGGTCAGCAGCTGGAGGTACATCATCCAGTATTCCCCGGTCACGTGCTCGAACTCGTTGAACGTCGGCCATGTCGCGTCGGCCCTCGTCGCCGTGAGCGAGATCCCTGACCGCGTCGTGGAGTCCGGCGCGGCGAGCTCGAGCGTGAAGTTGAGGTAGCCTGGGTGGAAGTATGTCCCGGTGTAGGCCTCGAGGGGCAGCGATGGTGGTATGCGCTCAGCTGGCCTGTGGGGGTAGTATTTTGCGACGGCTGTGTCGATTTTGGCGTCCTGTTTGTCGTCCCAGCCTTCCCAGCTATGTCCAAATATGCCTGATTAGCAGGGTCTTTCCAATATATCATAAAACATAATAGATGAAAAAAATATGAGAACGTACTCTTTAGCCCAATCGTGCCTCTCCTCCTTTGGAACCCCCAACTTGTCATCCACCAGCCCCCAAGTGACAATAACACCCAGCGCGTTCGAACTCGCCGCAGTGTTGCCAAGCGTAACCACGCCAAAGTCCAGGTCCGGGAAGAAGAAGACCTCCGCCCCCATCGCATGCATCCCGCCCGAGTGCGTCCAGAACTTATGCCCCCGGTAACTAGCAGTCTCCCACCCCAGCGCATACAGCAGCGGCGAGTCGTACGGCCTCGCGCTAGAGGCCAGCGCCTCCCCGGGCGACACGATCACCCGCGGCGTGGTGACGGCATCGATGCCCGCCCCCGAGACGGGCCCGCCGCGCCGCCCCCGCCGCAGCAGGCTGCGCACCCACAGCGCGTAGTCCCCCGCCCCGGACATGACGGCGCCCGCGCCCCCGATCTCGTCCGTCGCCATGGGCGGCACGCGCGCGAAGCGCCCCGCCTGCCGGTCCCACCCGTACCCGTCGGCCAGGTGCTCGGGCGCGGCGAGGGCGTCGTCCAGGCTGAAGTATGTCCCCTCCATGCCCAGGGGTCCCCAGATCCAGTCGGAGAGGGCGGCGCCCAGGGGGCGGCCGGTCAGGGTCTGGATCACGTGGGTGGCCACGACGTACATGTGGTTGCAGTACTGCCACTTTGTGCGCGGGGGTTCGTTGAGGGGTAGGTAGCGGAGGGAGCGGACGGCGTCCCTTATCGTTGCTGTGCGCTTGTTGTTGTCGTTGTTGTTGTTGTTGTTTTCCTGCACCCGGTGGGTCGAGGCCTTGTCGTGCCTGGGGAGGCCGGACCGGTGGGACAGGGCGTCCTCGATCGTTATGTGGGTTGTCGCCCAGGGGTCGGTCAGGACGAAGTCCTCTGGGATGATGTCGTGGATGGGCGTGGTCCAGTCCAGCCGGTTGGGGGTCCCTGGGAGGGCGGGGATGGTGTAGTTGCCCGAGTCGATCATTATGGAGAGGGCCGCCGCCGTGAAGGCCTTGGAGGTGCTGGCGCAGTAGAAGAGTGTTGATGGGGTCACTGGGGTGGATGGGTATGTTGCGATGCCGTAGCCCTGGGGATTTGTGTGAGTTGAGTTGCGTTCATCTCTCACTTCACCTTCCCGAATATAGTAAATAAGAAGTGAATCCCATCGTGGGAGCTCACATGCATCGTTTAAGCCGACAGTCTCATTCATTAAGAGTATGCAAATATGTCACTCGACATAAGATATGCATCAAGTCCTCATTGTACCTCAAAATCGAGTCTCGCATATGTTCCCCGCGGTAAATAGGGCCATACCATACCTCAGTCCATATATCATCCCCATCCACGATCCCGATCGCCACGCCCGGCACATGCCACTCCTCAAGCAGCTGCTCGACATACTTCCCATACCCCTCGGTGAAGGGGCTCTTATTCTTGCTCTCCTTGCCTACCCCCTGAAGTGGCTGCTGATGACCCTCCTCTGCGACGACCAGGGCGGCGCAGAGCGCACCGAGCACGAATTGGTGACCAGACGCACGCATCTTTAGTGGGTTGGGACGTTCTGGAGATGTTTCTCTCGAGACTGTACCAGGTCAGAAATGAGCGAGACTGTAAGTCAAACAAGATCTAGGGATCCTGGCCTATTTATCCCATGAAGCCAGTGAGAAAGTTTACCCCGATCTGACAGCAACGGTGACGTTGGGTCGTCTCCACGGAGGGATATGCAGGGTGTGATGGTGTACCCCAATCTTGCCGGCGATGTCGTGCTGGGGGCAGCTGCTTACCTACTCGAGTAAGTACCAAGTTCCTCTCTTTCCTCACAGACCGGAACTTCACGGAAAACTCAGTTAGATGATGTCTATAGATGATCGGTACATAGATACCAACTCTCCGAAAAGTCTCTAATGAGATAGATTCTGCTCAACGGAAGGATGTGGTTTACGAGACGGCAATGTACCATGCGGCCGGATATACATAGGCCATACAACAACTGCCATCAGGCATATATGAACCACCGACGAAATATCAGAGGGACAGATTCAACTGCAAGATATACCTGCACAACAGAACAGGAGCCCGGGATACCCATCAGATCTAGTCCATTCCCTGTATCCATTCAAATCCGCGCGTCTAAAGCCGGTAGGTATCCATCGTGATTCGTGCCTGAACACAATAACGATGTGACTATCAACAACCAGGCCGGCCAACCCAACCCTGGGAACCAACACAACACACAACACAACACAACCGCCGACCAACCGACAGAACGAAACCCATCCATCGGCCATAGACTCGTTCGCTGGTACTTACTTGATGGCTGGCTGGCTGGCACACACACAAGCACGCATACACGCATACAGGCACATAGCACACACGCATACACACAACACAGAGAGAGAGAGACGGAAAGGTACGCTTTGCCCCTCAGATAGTTCACAGAGCACCCCTCCTGATACCACCCATACATCAGACAGACCCTCAACAGAGACTGGACCTGTCCGCCGCCCTCAGGTAGGTAGATCCCGCCTTGCCCGAACAGCAATCTCTCACTCGCCCGCTCGCTGCCTCCGTGAGCATCGCGAAACTCCTCCTCCGTTTCCTCCGCCCTCAATCTATTCAATGCCGTAGAGTTTTTCCCTTCCGATCCAGAGCCTACCTCCCAGAATGAGGGGGAAAAAGGAACAGAAGAAGAAGAGTATGCGTGTGCTTTGTCCGGGTTATCATGTAGTCAATGCGTGGTCGTTGTCGACGTCGGTTGGTCCGGTTGGTCCCTCGCGGGACTCGCACTGACTTTGGTGGTATACTTGGGTATTTACATATTGAATTGTTTGTTTTTGTCCGCTGTAGAAATTCTCCTGACGCTCTGCTCTTCCGTAAGAATATAGCCAACTTGCGCTCAAGGCCTGAGACAGGGCCCTCATCTCGTAGAGTTCAGAAGGGTAGGGGGTCGGCGCATATTCTCCCGTCATGGCCTTGTCGTCTGTCTCTAGCCCCCTGTCGGACGAACCATTCCCTGCCAAGTACGGCGTGCTATCTTCCCGGACCACACGTTGCCCGAAAAGAGCACATAGGACCCAACACATGCGGCAAAATGCTATCGCAGTCTCACTGTGAGAACGCTAAGACCCTCCGCCGGGGAGAAGGCTCACATGACCCAGCATCCAGTAGCCCGGAGAATGTCATCAACCCTTAGAGCTCTTCTTCCTCATCGCCACTGGCCTGAGCGCTCTGCAATACCGGCGCAGGAACAGCGGGCGCGGAGGTAGACGCTGACGTGCCCACGGGGGGTGCCAAAGGCCGACCGGTCCCTTGATCCAGCGTGCCAGCGCGTTGCTTCTTGAGTGGACTGCCGACGGCGGCATCATCCGGGAGACTCTGCGCCAGGAGCGAGGGGACTCCAGAGAGGATCCCGCCACCGAAACCTGTCGCGGTAGGAGGCGAATTTGCTGGGAGGTTGGCGCCGAGGTTGGGGGACCTTGGGTCCGTCGGGGAGCCTTCTGGCTCGTTTGAGCGTTGGCGCTTGAGCTGTGATATATGCTTGTGAGCACGAGGCAAGAGTGTCCAAGAAGGGGAATAGCGTGCTGCATATGTACGTACCCTGATGCGATCGACACCTTCCGCAAGCTCACCCGTGAACTTGACGTCTTCAGGCGCCTCGGTGACCTTGACATCCTTCTCATCGATATCCTCCATCTTGCCCAAGATCTCGGGCTCGTCGTCATCGTCATCATCTGAGTCCTCGTCCATGGCTCCAAGACTGCCGTTCGACTTCGTGCGGTTCTTCCTCCGCTTGGTTGACTGAGGAGCTGAGTCTCTGAACGTAGAGAAGCCTACGGTTCCTGTAGTCTTCAGGGGTCCGAGATTGGAGAAGTCGAGTTGCGCGGATCTTCGCTTCGCTGCAACGGGGGTCGCCACTTGGGCCTTGGTAGAGGGGAGTACACCCATCTTCTGTAGTTGCTCTGTCCTATCGCGTTAGTCCACCTACAAGCCAGCCAGGCAAAGTGTGGTGCAGGGATTACATACTGTCGCCACGGTAGTAGAACGTGAAAGTAGCATATGGCTTCTCAGGCCCGTCAATGCCAGTCACCGTCTGCGTGCTGATGGTCTTGGGGTCCAACGTCTTGGGCTTAGCGAAGCTCGTCGTGTGTTCCACGTCGGCGTCAACACCATTCTTGTTCCCACTATCCAGCTCGTCATCATCGTCGTGCGCTCCGAATTGCGGAGAGTATTCGCCCTTCTTGATCTCGCCCGACGCGATCACGCGGAACATGGCCACCTTGATCTGGCCGGCCGCCTCTGGGAACTCATCATCCGAGTCAGACATGGAATCGTCGTCAAGCACATCCTCGACAGGGCTCGTCTCGTCGTTGCCGTAGCGGAGTGCATCGCGCGGTCCGTTGGTCTTGTCGTCATCCTCATTCATGGCGGCCTCGCCGCCCTCGCCGCCCTCGGCGCGTTGCTTCCTGCGTCGGCGCTCAAACTTAAGCCGGCGCTTCGCCAGGCGGTCCTCGGCATCGTGACCTTGCAGGTCCAGGCCGTTGAGCCACCGCTCCAGCCCTACCTCGCGAAAGAGGAATTCTCTCTCGGCAAGGCCGCCGCCCTCGGAGTCGGGAACCTGGACCCATCTGCTGTTGACCCAAGTCTCCTCTCCTGGGCGCAGCAATGTAGCCACCTCTTCCTTGACGCGCCCGTCAAAGTAGATATAGGCGGCAACGGTCTCGTTCTCGCTGTTTGTCATTGGGATGTAGGGGTTGACCCCACTGCCTGCTCTGCTCGTGGCCATATCCCTCGCGGCGAACTGGGGCGTCGGATCAGGATTGTCGGGGGTCGGCTTGGGTGTCGAGTAGGGGATGGGTAGGCCGGGCGTCAGGAGCGTGATGGATATGGCAAACTTGGCTGATTCCGTCTTGCCGCTGTCCTCGGCCAGGGTCGGACTGGGTACGGGGATGAAGGTGTTGATCCTCGAGAACTTTGACTGCTTCTGCATGCCATACTCGGCGAGCGGGGCGCCATTTGCATGGATGCTCACCGCGATGCCCTTGAAACAGGGCATTTTGGGCGGAGTATTTCTGGTTATTCGCTGGTCAGAGGTGAGGGGGGAAGAAGGCAACTGCTCAGTCGACGTTGGCTTCCTCGTCTCGTAGGTGCCAGCAACTACTTGGCAAGTGACTGGTGACTACCTAGGTACCTCGCAGATAGCTTGTCGGTGGGGTTTCGGACGTAGGGTGCCTCGTCTCGGTGGCCTCGGGCTTTGCTTTCCTGGGTCGCCGGTTGATCGAGTCCTTGGTCCTGGGCGATCTCGAGTATGTTGTTGTGCTGCAGTACTCGAGCGTGGGGAACAACAGACAAAAGCTACTATGGAGGGGCCAGGAGGGGGAAGGGGGGGTGTCTGGAGGGGTTCAGGTCCCAGCTGCAAGATCTTGTCGCTTCAACTTCGATATGGGGAGTACAGCAGATACAGCGAAGAGGATACAGATTGATAGACAGACCGAGGGGTTCAGACCGAAGAGTTCGCAGGAAAGGAATACGGTCGGCGAGGCATGCGGTTGTCCGAGAATGGCAAAATCACCTCGCTTGGGTAGGCTAGGCGAAGTTGGAGGACAAAGTGGATGTGAGACTGATAGTCAAGTGGGAGATTTTGTGATTTTTGTTTTTGGTTCTGATCTGGTCAGGTTATTGGTTATTGGTCTGATCTGGTCTGGTCTGGTCTGGTCTGGTCTGGTAACACTGGCTGGGTACGGTCTGTTTTGGTCAAGGTTGGTCAAGTGAGGATTGAATAATGACTCCAGCCAAGCAGCAGCAACAGCCCTGGAGTAGCAGCAGCTCCTCGCAGTTGAACACCAGCACCGAGCTGATGGGATCGGAACCTTGGTGCCGTGGCAGTGGGAGACAGGTATTTCCGGTGATTAAACTGTACGACAATCCTCTGGGGTCATAGTAATATCGCGAGGTAAGACGCAAGAGACAGAGCACAGCTTGACGGTAAGCAGATACCAGTAGCACCAGGCAAGTAGTAAACAGTATAAAAATGTCGGTAGACTATCGATTTTATCGTGAGGCTGAAGCCAGAGCTAACAAGGCCCAAAGCCTTCCTCTGCTGGTTCCAAGGTTTCCTAGAGGGGCCCCGGGGCAGAGGGGACGGCAGGTACTGGCAACCTTGGAAATAACTGGCAGGCAGGCTGGCCCTGGTCTTCCGTACACCACATAAGAGGCAACTACAAGCTCTCCAGGGCTGCCAAGGTCCATTCAGAGCTAGGATGAGGATGACCTAGTGGTTGAATGGTGTCGTGACCTCAGCAAAAAATGTCACTTCCCCCGCCAAAGCTCACCTGTGGGGTACCTCAAGCAGCTAACATTTGAACTAGCTAGCAATCGTCTCTCCGCCGGAGCTTCAACCTTAAATGAAGCTAACTACATACTACTGTAGGTAGGTACTGATAGAGACCCATCCAGAGAGGGGGAAGGAGGCAGGAGTGGGATCCATTCAAGCCATTTCATCACCGACATACAGGGCCATGACAACTTCCCAGCATTGTAGGGCACGTAAACTTGAGTTTCGAGAAAGCGGGATAAATACCTAGGTAACCATTGGAGAAAAGGGGAAACAAGGAAAACCATAAACGCCCGCATTCAGTCGTCATGGAGTAGCATCTCGAAAATGCATGCCAAGCCGTGAATATGCCGTGAGAGAGAGGAATAAGTAAACACAACCCCTCAACATATCCAATCACCAGGCCAACGTTTTCTCCATTGGGTGTGTGCCCATACGCACCCGTAAATTACGGTCGCATTGGGTTCCTGATCTTCATCAAGCCAACGCTCTGGCCCTTGTGCTCTCGGGACGACATCCATCTTAATTGCACCTCCACGCACTTGTACCATCGGTACATCACATGCAACTCGATCGCTTGAATGTCAGACAGGTCTCGTATAAAGGGCCGGAGTCCGAAAGCCTCGCTTAGGATAGCACTGGTAAAATAGCATCTCATTTGAGGGCCAGAGCAGACTTGCACAGCCGAAGAAGACACAGGTATTTGTGCTGGGTCCTCCCGAAAGCAATATGCCAGGGCCCCTCACCATCTGCGCTTCATGACAGTTTTGGTCATATATAGAGAAAGAGAGGAAGAACTCGCAGTCTTATCATTTGGCTTGCGCTTTCCCACAAGATATCAAACGCCTCGGGGAGGAGGACGGGGGTATCAGTCTTACTAAGTCTTGCCGAAGTCAACCATCAAACGCCACACTCCTCTGTACTCCTCTGTCCTTTCCATATGCAGTACAATGCAATGAAATACATACATCTTCACGAACCAGACACTTTACCCCTAGATGTCCTCCGCCGTAGACTCCCAGGGCCATCCCTCTCACTATAACTCGTCCCGATGCCCGAGTCCCGCAGCTGCGGGTCATCCTCCAGCT
Source organism: Cytospora leucostoma (assembly GCA_003795295.1). Taxonomy (NCBI): domain Eukaryota; kingdom Fungi; phylum Ascomycota; class Sordariomycetes; order Diaporthales; family Cytosporaceae; genus Cytospora; species Cytospora leucostoma. Next base: position 141,813 of record LKEB01000077.1, read on the forward strand.
CCTCGTAGATCTCCTCGTCTTCGACGTCCGCCTCGCCGCCCCTATCGGGCTGGGGCGCGGAGTCGGCCTCGACATCACTGCCGTGCCCAGACGGCTCGGGATCGTATCTCAGGGGCGGCTGCCCCGACGAGGTGGGAAAGGTCATGGGGACATCCTCCAGTTTCTTGCCGCGGCCTCCACCTTCCTGCTTGATTCTTGGTTGTTGCTGTTTTTGTTCCTTCTTCACCGCCGGCGGCGCCTCTCCGCCGCCGAACACGAGACCCCAGACGAGCTTGGCCGCCAGCGCTGTGCTGAGCAGGGAGAGCACCTCGACCAGCCAGAAGAAGCTCGTCCCCAGGAGGAACGAGATGATCCACCACGTATGCATGAACCACCTCAGCCCGCCCAGCCGCGCCGTGACCGTCACGAACACGCTGTAGACCTGCAGGGTCTGGCCGGCCTGGACGTCCAGCACGAGCGAGGTAGGCATCAGCCCCCTTGGGGCCCCCGAGCGGAATTCCAGCCGCTCCGCCATGGGCACTACGAGCTTGGTCGTCTCCGACGTGGGCACGAAGATGTGGTATCCGAGGAGCAGTATTCGTTTCGCGAGGGTCACCAGCGGGTCCGTGTACGGCAGGATGGCTGGCCGCGTGGATGTGTACAGCACGTTCCTGCCGTCCAGCGCCGACCGGGGTGCCGGCGTGGCAGCTGGCCTAGGCTCAGCTCCCGTGGGTTGAGCTCCCGTCGCAGCAGATATGATCTTCTCTGCGGTGCTGGGGGCCTTGTCGTCGAGAAGGTGTAGCGCGAGCATGAAGTTTCCCTTGGCCAGGTTCGTCGGCGAGTTGGGCACGTTGAGCGTCACGGATATGTCGTAGGCTTGGTACTCTTTGAAGTTCGCATCCGCAAGGGAGGCAACGCCGTATGGGTTCAGTTCGTATCTGCTCCCACAAAACAACCACTAGTCAGCTCCGCGCCCGACACCTAACCACTGGAGGAGAGAGGGTGGAATAAAGGGTGGGAGACCTTACCCATACTGCAGATGCACCGGCACAGAGAACACTTGATCCGGCAAGTACTCGTGATAGAACGCCAGATACCCCACGCAAGCGAGGCCGAACAGACCAGCCGACAGCGTCCCGAACAGCACCGTCTTCAACAGTGTCCGCTGCGCCGTCTTGGACGTCACCGCGCCGTAGACGGTGCTTGCCGTATCCCACGCCGCGTTGTACGACCCCCTCGCGAAATCCACACCATCATTGATGTAGTCCATCGTCGTTCGCGCTGCGAGGAGCAACTGGTAGTACGCGATACGCGAGCGGCGAGAGAGCGAGACCTCTGGCTCGAGGCTGGAGAGGTCAAATGGTCCGGCTGGGGAGCTCGGCGGGAACGAAGAGGGAGGTCCACGTCGACTATGGCTATCAAGTGGAGGAGGTTGTTGGGTTAGAGACGTGGCCGGTGACCCGGCTGGGTAGAGCAGGTGGAAAGGCGAAGACGAGGTATCGTGGAGGGGTCGCTGGCGTAGGGCGGCACGGGGAGGTATAGGTGGATGGGGACTCCCGCTCCCGCTTGAGGTTGGGGAAGAAGGCCTGGGTCCGACGTCATTTCCCTGCAGCCAGGGGCTTGGGTGCTCTGCGGACGCATCCAAGCCTGCTAAGCTCACCCCTGCCGTTCGCGAACCACCTCCGAGGCCTGCCCAGGGGGCTTCTTGGAGTCCGGCTTCATCTTCGACGGTATGACGAGGCCAGGCCATCTTCAACAACCCACGATGATCAAGTTTCTGGTGGCCTCTTTTGGGAGTCTTTTATTTTCGAATCGGGTATCAAGACGGAGAGAAATTATCTCCCATATTTATCAATCTATTCCGAGCGTGGGCACACCATGTCTGAGACACCAAGCAAGATTCCACAAAGGTTCCGCCTGAACTATGACACCAAACTCTTTATTCAATGTCTCCCATCTCTCCATCCATCATCATTCCTCGTAATAAGTTATAGCTTTTAGCTATGCGCTTGGTTACACATGAACAGTAACAAGCATTGAACCCATGAAATCCAACAACAAATCCAGTCGAAAGTACATGGACTCCGGGCCGTAGCCGGGAGTCAAACCAAACATGAATGCAAAGAAATATAAGAACCAAAGAGAAGAGAAATATAGCAAGGGTTATCTCCGGCAATGTGAAAAGACATCCAACTCCTTTTTCATGCCGGATACAAAGACTCTTCTTGAAACTCCGAGTCCCATAGGATGCTGAAGATTCCACATTAGATGGCCTGCAGGTAATTGCTCGGGACCAGCCCGCTGAGACCGTTCCCGCCATGGACCTCGGCCTCCCACCAACCATCATCCTGGTGGCGAAGGACAGCCAGGATATCACCCTTGCTGAAACCAAGCTCCTCAGGGATAGCCGCCTGATACATATACAAAGCGCGTGCTGGAAAACGAAAATGTTAGTCAATTTTCCAAGAAGGAGGAGAATCGCCAGAAAGCTTCGACTCACCAAAATGCAGAATCAACCGGCCGTCTTTAGTGTACTGCCTTCCACCATCTACAACGCTCTTACTTCGTTGCCTAGATGCATGGGCTACTGCTCCGGGAGGCTCGTACAGACTCATGCCTCTGTTACCCTGACTCGTCCCTGGGCGTCCACCGCGTCCCCTCGTCGATCCAGCATAGCTATTCTCGGTCGGCGCCGGAGACATTCCCCTAGCCATGTCCGGACCACCGCTGAAGCTGCTGTCAGCTCGGCTTGCAGGCCGGCCGTAGTCACTGCGGCTGGTAGGACGTCCATACTCGCTAGCACCACCGCCGCGGTACGGTGCCGGCGAAGCTGCGCGCGCCATATCGTTGGGAGAGTTGTTCCGGTTATAGAACCCGGGGCCCGAGTTCCTATTCGGCGTCGCGTTGTCCATCTGAACGGATCCCTGACGCGAGTTCATGCTGCTACGCTGAGAAGCCGCGTAAGGGTTAGGCGACGCCGAGCGGTTGTACATGCTGCCGCGCGTGCTTCCTGCGTAAGGATTGGGCGAGGTCGAACGGTTGTTCGTGCTGCCGCGCGTGCTTCCCGCATACTCCGCATAGAAGTTGGGCGAGGATGCGCGGTTGTTCATCCCTGGTCGTGGCGATGTGCCCCGCGGTGGTGCCGGCGATGCCGCTCGAGGCATGTCACTGCCACGCGTGGTAGGTCGGGAGCCAGGTTTATCTCCGGAGAAGAGGCTGCGCGTCTGTTGCGTGTACTTCTGCGACGTTTCCTTCATGGCCCTAGAGGTGCATGCTGGTGCTGGGACACCGAGCCTCTGTACCGGCTGGTCGTACGATGGGGGTGGTGTCCCTCTCATGCCAGCAGCGACGACGCCGTTGCCTCCAAGTGGTGGCATCGACCGAGTAAGAGGTTGGGCTCCTGGTGCAGGCGTCGCTATGCCGTGGTAGTGGTCCGCTGACATGCGGGCGGTCGACTGTTTGCCCGAAGTAACTCCTCTAAGCTCAGCCAATGCCTGAGCGATGGGGTCATCCTCTTGCGGCTCTGGCTCAGTGTTGGGTTTCTGCCTGCCAGGCAAGTTGACTGGCAACACATTCTCTCCAACATTTATTGCTACGTCAGCGTTGGCGTCTATTGGGTCAGGGCTTGCAGTTGCCCTATCTGGCAGTAGATTCTGGAAGGTATTCGCTCCCTGCAACTGCGGACGGTCGAAGCTGGGTCTGGTCTGTCCAATGCTCCAAGTGTTTCTGTTGTTTGGCGCAACCTCCTTCGGGTCTTTGATGCTCTTTCTTCTGCTGAAAGGGCTCTTGTTCTGGAAAAACCCACTCTTCTTCTTCGTCGTCTTCCTGTCTTTGTCTGAGGCTGGGGAAGTAAGCGGGAGGTCGACAGGATCTTGCTTGACTGGGGAGCTCGGCCCGCTCAGAGGATCTCTACTAGAGAACGAAGTCGGGGCGGAGTAGTCGCTGCGTTCATCTCGGCTGCTGGGCCGCTCAGAGCCTGAAGTTGCGCTGACTGCAGAGCCCAAATCGGACCCGTTAGTGTTCCCAGTGCGGCAGAGCATGGTCATACCGTCCATAGGGTACGGATCATGAGGGACGGGAGCAAACTCGTTAGAATTGAACTGCAAATCAGTTGATGATCGCGATGCATAGTCGTCACGAGACAGCTGCCTTGGCTTCTGCCGATTATTGCTGCTCAGGGGTGGCAATTCCTTGTTAATATCCCTCTGCACCTCCATCTGCACCTCCCGCGACGCCTCTCGTGTCATCTGTCTTGGTCGCACTGGAGCGGCACTGATCTGTGGCTGGGTCTTCCTCTGGAGATCTCGAGGCACGTCTCTGGGAACCTCACTCGGCCTAGGGCGAGGTTCGCTGGTCTGTGGCGGGAGCTTCTGGAGAGCCACGACCTGCGCGCTGTCCGAAGGTGTACCAGGATCTCCATGGCCCAATTCCTTAGCTAATGCGGAAGTTGGGTCATGGTGTGATTCGAACGTTGACGGTTGCGGCGACGATGAGCGGAAGGCGGGGTTGATACTGCGTGGGAACTGGGCTACCGAGTACGCCTCATCCTCAGCCGAGATCTCGGACTGTGCGTCCAAGTCACCGCGGCAGAAGTTGATATATTTTGGTGGGTCTGGGATCTCTTGACCCGTCCCTCTCTCCTTGATGAAGGTGACGATGTCTTTCTCGACCTCCATCTTTTCCAGCGAGAGACGAATCTTCTCGCAAGACGCATCATCACTAACGCAGACGGTCGAGGAAATGTTGGCGAACGTCCAGAGGCTGCTCTTGGTGAAGTCGAGACGCTCCTCTTCCAGATCTTGGAACTTGTCGGCTGCCGCCTTCCACTCCCGGTTCCACCGCGCAGTCGTCTCTTCCAGGGCTTTAACAGCGTTCTCATACTCGGTATTAGATGTCGCAAGGTTGATCTGGGTTTTCTCGAGCTTTGCCTTATTCTTTCGCTCTTCTTGTCCCATAACCATGTGTCCTTGGGCAAGGTAACCCTTTATCTTGAGGCATTCCTGCTCGTATTTATCTTTTGTCTGTGGAAAGTTAGGGTCTTGCAATTTAGCAACGACAGGCCTACTCGGTGAGCCACCAACCTTGTTGACAAGCGCTGTCTGTTGCTGTTTAACCTTGAGAAGCTTCTCGATACCGTTTTGGACAATTTTGCGGCGCTCCTTCATACCGCCGGCGAAGGCAGTCAAGGGCTCCTCCAGCTCTGATCTCATCTGGGCAGCATTGCCTTGATGTTGCTTTGCCATAGACTCGACCTCACCCCTGACCGTGTCCAGCGATGTCCTCAGACTGCCCAACTCCTGAGAGCCGAGTGACTTTTTGCAGAGGGATAGTAGCTTTCGAGCATACTCGTCCTCGATAGATGCCCTCGCGGCATAGAATGATCGCAACTCGTCACATGTCTGCTTGGCAGCGTGCATACGCTCGAGCATAGGCTGGACTCCGGCATCTTCTTTACCCCAGAAGTTATTTGCGACTGTTTGCACACACGATATATAAGTCAGTCTCAGAAAGCAAAGTGCGGGAGATAGTACGGGAATCAGTGAAGGGGGGAGGAAGTATCCATACATGAGAGGGAGACCGTGGGGCCCTGGCCCTCGGAGGCTGGTGCCAATGCCAGCATGGTGCTTCTGGTGTCCAGGCACCTATCACGATGCGTTGTGTGTGCGTCTATCAGTCTCGGTCGATATTGGGGGTTACCGAGTAGGACTGGCGGTGGTCAGGTTCCAGTGCGATGTATAAACACGGGGTATGTTCCCGCGTGTCGATTTCGATGTGGATGTGAATGAAAGATGAAAGATGATAAAATCAGTTCTTAGATGCCACCAAGACAGCAGACAGCAGACAGAGACAGGAGAATCAAGGTAAATGCCCAAGTTCCACTGATTTCGGGTTGCGGGAATGCCAGGTCGACGTAGCAGCAGCAAGCCGGTTGCAGGATGCAGGGGTTACAGTGGATATTTGAGGTGGCTGGGAGACTCTATTCTGGGGCTTTGTTTGGGTTGGTCAACAGGGCAACGTCTACCAACCTCCCCCAGCTGAGTCCACGGACCACTGGTACCTGGCACACACGCACTTGGTTGGTCCCACCCCCCACGTGTAGGCTGGCGATGAGACACGCTCTCGGTGAGTGGCGTTTTTTGGTCCAGATTTGATTACCGGTACTAAAGTGCAGTCAAGTTGAGGGATGTCCGGGCACTATTACTTGGTATATACCCATCTGGATAGTTACAATTGGTATCAACTTCAGTATGTTCCTGAGCATCGTGGACGGAGAACAGAAACACATGGGGTACCTACCCAGGTAGGGAATTTAGGAGTCTCTAAGTGGGTGCATAGTAGGTATACGAAAGACTAAGCTGTCCACGGGTGCAATGGATATGTACTTAAAGTATGTGTGAGGACTATTCCCCGAGGGTTGATATTCAATGTTCAATGTTGGCAGCCAGCCCTTGTATTATGCACGTAGGTACTGTAGGCCCCAGGCGCCCAATCGATGACGGACGGGTTTCCGAGGTCGCTACCTAGGTACCTAGGTCAACTGGTAGGTACATACCTACCTAGGTACCTAGGTAGGTACATACCGGCCCCCGTATCCGCAAAGACCCACAACACGGGTACGTAGTTGCCTAGATTACCTAAGCCCTCGAGAGAAAACAGCACTTGAGCTGCCCAGGGTGGGACAGGGCATTTTGGGAGCTTGGGCCACAGCCTGCCTGGTGAGTCCGGCAAAACGAGGTGCCCGCCTTACCTTTACGGTTTAGCCCGCTGAGATCTGGACTTCCCATCTTCCCAATCCTCATGCACCTCACAGTAAAAGCCAGCTGCTAATCCTCACGACAACAACACATATCTCAAACAAGGACGACGATATTGGCATTTGCTCTGGTCTTGTCTTCGTTTAATGACGGTTCTTGCATATCACAATCACTTTGTACACACAGGACCTCCACTTGCCCGTTTTCGATCCTGCCACTTGTCCCTCATTGCCGAGTGCGACAGGCGCCGTTCCTACCTCGAAAACTGCGGCCGAACCACCGTCCCTGAGCTCAGCCTTGTCATCAGCCGACTTAGATCCATCCTTAGCACTCCAGGAAACGTCTCGCCGTCGGAAATTAACCTCGGCAGTCGCAGCTACCATCTCCTACCACCGACGAACACGACCCCGTCCACATTCACCATAGCAGAGGCGTGGCTCTGTCCGGTCAAGGATAGCAGAACCGTCTTCGCCCCGCCCCCCTCCATCCAACACCCATGCTCCCACGATCGTCGGGAACATTTTCTCCCAATCCTTCGCAAGGCCTGAACACGGGAATCAGCCACTCCCCACATCCATCGCAGGCAGGTGTGCTGAGTGCGGGTGCCAGCCCGAGTACCAGCAGCCCGACTGGGAATTACGCTGTCTCGAAGATCACAGTCGCCCAGATTTATGTACTGCTAAGCACAATAAAGGCGAAGAAGGACGATCCTGCTGAGTGGGAAAATAAGGTCAATCGGCTCAATAAGGTACGCGATCGGCACTACCCTCACGCCACGACGTACTATCAGCGTTTGGCTCATTCGGTTACCTCTCCAATCCTCAACAATCTACAGCATTGCTGTTATACTCCTCCCGTGCTCCCCACCCACCCCTTGAGCACTGTGATAATGCTCTGTCCGTGCTGACCAGCTCCATCCATGTAGCTCATCGATGAAAACGGAATGGAGGTCTTCACGAAATACTTCACCAAGCTGGTGCACACCAGCGCCTCCCAGATCTTCCCAGGGACGAGTAGGCCCATCGGCAGCGCAGCGAATAATGGCAGCTACTCGCTTCTCCAAGAGGAGATGAGCAAGATATCTCACGATGTCGATCAGGCAACAAAAATCGCAGATTCCATCGAGACAGGAACCGAGGACATATTCCGTGACTTTGATTTGTCTACGTTCATGGAGCACTTCAGATTGGACGCCCTGGAGAAGACAATATTAGCGCTGGCATTCAAATTAGGGGTCCGATCGGACCTTAAGACCAAAGGTGGGCTAGACCAGGACCGTGACTTTGCTGGGCCAAAGCATAACGAGACAGCGACTGACGTGTATTCTGTAGCTGATGCTATCCTCTCGACCAACTTTCCCACCTTCATCAACATTGTGGCGCAACCAGAAGGAGATCACGCCGACCTGAGCCCTCACTTTCTATCCACCATCGTCGACAGACTTATCCAGTACCACCCTCCAAACTTCAACTTTGCTTCGCACAGGGATCTGTCCTCCAGAGTCGAGACTCGGTATGCACAGCTCGACATGGCGACTCCGTCAGAGATCATAGCTGCCCTAGACCTTTACAGGGTCTTGGTGGATAAGCCGTCCAACGCGCTGGCCTTGTATATCCAGAAGGTTGGTGCTGATTTCACGCGCGACGAGGAGCTCTGCGCCAGATTCCTGCAAGACCGGCCGCCTGCTGCTCAGTTGAGCGCTGAACAGGTTTCAAATGCCCTGTGGTATGCTTCGATCAGTCAGACTCCAGAACACAACCCCTCTGTCTTGGTTGCGGCTCTCCGGCGCATCTTACAACCAGCATTCGAATGGCAGGATGTCGTGACATACTTTGATCAGCCCAGCTCTCGGATAGCGCCCGCGCAATTTCTTCGGCTGTACAGATCACTATTGCCGATCGCGCAAGAGGACAGTGGAGCCAACTTCGACATCCAAGGCCTTTGGGGTGGAACCTGGGCGAATGCGGACGCGCACCTATCCTTCATATGTGCCTTTGGTAGCCTTACACCAGAAGAACTGGATGCGACCGCCATTCCTGGCCTGCGACCGACATTCACACTTGCGGAGTACGCACAATCCCCCGCTGCTGTGCGCGAACGAGCAGCGTACGCGGTAAGGCATCCTCTTGTCTCGGTTGATGCGCTCTCCGCCGTCTTCAATGTCGCCCTCAGTTCCCAGCATGCATCGCAAAGTATCGAAGCCAGGCGCTTATTTAACGAAGTTGTGGTCCCCAACCTCGATATATTTGTGGTCTCTGCCTTCGGCGTCCCGAAGCCATGGCCAGAAATGGCCAATGACACTTTGACCTCTCTATTCGAAACCTTCTTGTTCAAGAAGCCCGAGGGCTACCAGTTCGCCCTGGACAGTCTTTGGCGCAAGGACAAGGACTTTGTCAAGCAGAAGCTCATCGACGCGCATGCCCAGAGGCCATTAGATTTGCCGCTCTACTTCGATCACGCGCTTTATCACGGATGGCTCGACGAGTTTGTCTACGATATAACCGGATTTGGCCTTGACCTCGCGGCCTATGCGCATGGCGAAGGCCGAATTGACATGGAACAGTGGACAAGGCACAACGCTGGCAGGGGAGCTGAGGTTGCACGGTCATTGCTTCGATTTGTCGCGATAAAAGCCGACATGGAGACAAAGTACCAGCGACCTCAGAATGAAGAACAAGCCATACCTAGGACGACTCCACTCCAAATCAAGACGGTGTACTGCTTCTTGAGCATTCTGAATGAGCTTTGCAACGCCCAGGTACCAGAATGGATCACGTGCCAACGCATTTGCATCACTGCCTATCCCCGCCTGATCAATTACGGGGGCGCCTATGACGACATTATCGACGCCAATGGCAAGGACGGTAACGCCCTGCCTCCTGCTGCCAACGCCAGGATGGAGGACCATTACAAGAGTATGTATAGTGGACAAACTCAGGTCAGGGAGATCGTCGAGGCCTTGGAGCGATACAAGCATTCACGCGATCCCCTCGAACAGGATGTTTTTGCATGCATGATCCATGGCCTGTTCGACGAGTACGTGCATTTCGTATCATACCCGATCGAGGCACTTGCGACCACGGCCGTCCTCTTCGGTGGTGTCATCTCCCGAAAGCTCATCGATGGTATACCATTGCAGGTCGGTCTTGAGATGATACTAGAGGCTATCAAAGACTTCACACCGGATCAGAACATGTACAAGTTTGGTCTGCAGGCTTTGATGCAGCTCTCTAGCCGTTTTTCAGAGTGGCCAAACTTCTGCCGGCAGCTTCTCCTGATTCCAGGCCTTCAGGGTACAGAGGCCTGGAGGAAAGCAGAGATCGTGGTCAGGGAGCACGAAGAGGACGCGGCACGTCAGAACAATGGGGGGGAGACCGCCATCAATCACGATATCCTGACCAACGGCAATATAAACGACACCGCGGAGCCGCAGTTCGTTCCCTTTGCCGCCATCAAGGTTGACCTGCCTCTGAGCGGCATGTTTGAGGATCCGACAGACGACAACCAGGACAAGATCCAGTTCGCGCTGAACAACATCGATCAATCCTCCCTCAGATCTCGATGTGATACCATCCGTGAATCTCTTGAGCAAAGACACCAACAGTGGTTCGCCAGTCACCTCGTCCGGGACCGCGCAAAGGTGCAGCCGAACCTCCACCAAACGTATTTGGACGTGGTGAAGCTTCTCGAGGACAACACACTGTGGGCCGAGGTCCAGAGGGCAACTCTGGCCTGCGTGGCACAGATGCTGAACTCAGAGACAACCATGCATAGCTCGACGGAGCGAACCCATCTGAAGAATCTGGGAGGTTGGCTAGGCATGCTGACGCTGGCTCGGGACAAGCCCATCAGGCACCGGAACATTGCTTTCAAGCAGCTCCTTATCGAGGCACACGACACGAAGAGGTTGATCGTAGTGATACCCTTCGTGTGCAAAGTGCTGGGTCAGGGTGCATCGTCTTCAGTCTTTCGACCGCCAAATCCCTGGCTGATGGACATTATTTACCTTCTCATTGAGCTCTATCACAACGCCGAACTCAAGCTGAACCTCAAATTTGAGATTGAGGTACTGTGTAAAACTCTGAGCCTGGACCACAAGAGCATTGAGCCTTCTGGTGAGATCTTGAACCGTGTGATCGCAGCGGAGGCTGCACAAGTCAATGCAGCCGACGGCTTGGACTCATTCGACAACCTTTCTCTCAATGGGATAGGGCAAGGCGTTGTCGCCAATCTGCTACCGCACGCGGTTGCGCCAACGATTCCGGACCTACACTCACGCCTCAACATCCCACCTGCGAATGAGATGGTTGTTAGTAACAGCCGCTTGCGTGACATCGTGCACGCGGCCCTCAACAAGGCTCTGCAGGATATCATCCAACCTGTGGTGGACAGAAGTGTAACTATTGCTGCTATTAGCACGCAACAGATGGTGCACAAGGATTTTGCCACGGAGCCTGACGAGCACCGCGTTCGGACTTCGGCTATCAATATGGTGAAGGCCACCGCCGGTAGCTTGGCCCTTGTTACTTCCAAGGAACCTCTGCGCGCTAACTTTACCAACTACATGCGCCAGCTGTCCGCTGACATACCGGGAGGACTTCCGGAGGGCACGATCATCATGTGTGTCAATTCCAACCTCGAGCTCGCTTCCAGTGTGATTGAGGAGGCAGCCGGAAGCCGGGCAGTCCCAGAAATTGAGGACATGATCGAGCCCGAATTGGAAGCTCGACGTCGTCATCGACTGCAGCGGCCTAACCAGCCGTATGTCGATGCCTCGCTGAACCGATGGGCTATGACGATGCCAGACCCTTACAAGATGGCCCCTAGCCTGACTGGTTTGAGCCCGGAACAAATGGCCATCTACGAGGAGTTTCAGAGACAGCCCCGCCCCGCTACCACGACCACAACCCCTTCGCACATAGCATCAACATCTGATGCGACAAGGTCTATGGCCAACGAGGTACTCCAGGACCAGTACAGCTCTGTGCCATCTATACCGACGCCTGCAGAAACCCCTTCCATCCCGCCAATCACTGGACACGCACAGAATTACCCACATGCTCATGCAGCCCTGACCAACGGCCGGCAGCCCGCTGTCAACCAGGTCGATATGAGAGTCCTCGCCGAACGAGTCAGCAAGCTTCTCTTCGACCTGCAACGTGCAGCTACGGAGGCTCCTGAAGAGCATTATGAGGATCTCCCTCGAGGGCACGCTGTCATTGATACGATGGATGCGCTGATCTCCAATGTTATCAAAGCGCGGACGTCGTCCGACGAGTTCTCGACATTTGTGGTTGAGCAAGTCTCTGCTGTCATCCTGGGTCCACTAGAGGACAGCCTTGCGATTGAAAGCTTTGCGCATGCTCTTGCCACGGTCCGCAGGATGGGAGGTCCGGCCCTCAACGAGCATGTGAGGTTGATCTTCCAGCGACAAGATGGGTCCAAATTCTTGCGCCTGCCAGTCATCAGATCTCTTATGAGCACAGATCTGCTTGACTGGCGCACGGTAGACGATGCACTTTCCCGGTCAATCCGGCAGAGAGAAGAGAGGAGCATTCAGCTACTGGATCAAATCATCAAGACGACGATCCTCAATGATGCGCCTATGGCCTTGTTTGCTAATTTGGCTTCGAGCATCGAAGCCGCTCACGCCTGGGCCCTAGCCGAACCGGACGTGCCAGGTGGTCAGGATTTGAAAGCGACCCTGGAGCTTGCTCGCGAGCAGCGGAGCCAGGCCCAAGGTCGCGACCAGATGGAATATATATTCGACGAATGGGCGTACCGCTGCCGCAACACAAAGGTCACTGACAAGGTGGCACGGACCTTCGTGCAGGAGTTGTATGATCAGAACATCGTCAGGTCCAAGGACGACCTTTTCTTATTCATCCGCCTCTACCTGGACAATTCAGTGCTTTACTTCGAGAACGCTGTAGCTGCAGGGGCCACGATCGATGACGGGTACATGTTCGTGGATGCCCTGGCTTCACTCACGATGGTGTACGTGAAATCGGCGGGATTCGAAGACAGCGATTCGACATCAAGCCCGGCGTTGATGCTTGCGTCAATTTGGGCACTCGCGACCATGGTCCTCAACCATCATGCGATCAAGCGTGGGGAGTTGCTCAACCAGCGAGTTTTCTTCAGGTTCTTCTCCACAATGCTTCATGAAGCGAGGCCATTCTTCGAACAGCTGGATGAGCCTCAGCGGAACGGCATGGTTCTGAAGATCGCAGCAAGGCTTCATGATCTTGGGCCAGCACTCATCCCTGGATTCTTCTACTCGTGGCTTGACCTCATTCATCACTCGGCCTTCCTCCCGCAAATCATGTTCTTGGAGGGCGATGCCGGCTGGGCACCGTACACGAAACTGCTTCAGCAAATGCTCGAATTCGTGGGAGAACAACTGAAGCCGGTTCATCTGCCCGAGGCGGTCCACAAGCCTTACGAGTCTGCCGTCAAGTTGCTGATCGTGTTGCAGCATGACTACCCGCAGTACGTGGCAGCTAACTCTACAACGCTGCTAGCAAGCATTCCACCCCACTGCTCGCAGCTCATCAATACGATCAACTCTGCATCGTTGAGCAAGATGCCGGATCCGATGATCGCAGGTCTCGGTGTCGCTGGTAGTCAGATTGAACCACCTCAAGCTGCTGAGAACCCTGCTGTCTTCCTCCAGAGCATCGGTCTCCTGGAGATCTTGAACTCGGCTCTTGACAACGGGCCATCAGAAGACGCAGTGGCTCACATGACGCATGCCATCACAAGACCCAATGGAAGAACAGGCTTCGGAAACAATCCCATTAGCGCAAACCTCGCAGTCATCGAGGCCATAACGTCCTACATCGGCAACCACGCCGTACAGAAGGCACGGACGGGTCAACTTGCATTCGAGCCTGGCTCTTCAGACCTCACGACGCTGTCGATGCTCGTGCACGAGCTCGGCGCAGAAGCACGGCACTATGTTCTCCTCAGTATCGTCAACCACCTGCGCGAGCCGAACGCGGACATGGAGTTCTTCAGCAAGGCGCTGCTGGAGATCTTCTCACATGATATGAATGATCCGGAAGAGGCGGAGATCCGGGAGCAAATTACGCGTGTACTTCTCGAGAGACTGATCGGTTACTGGCCGCAACCATGGGGTTTATTGATCACAGTGGTTGAGTTGGTCAAGAATGAGAAGTACATGTTCTTTGACCTGCCGTTTATCAAGCAGTCACCCGAGGTAAGTCGCTGTGTCTAGTATGAAGACGACACGTGAAGCTCATGCTAACTGTTCTCGATAGGTCGGCCAGAGATTTGTGGAAATCGTGACTGCGCATAGCTAGGAGCCGCGAAAGCTATAAAACAAATGGTGCGCGCAGGGCTACTACACATGGAGAGACCCTGCCGGATGCGAACATGAAAGAGAAGGTCCGGCAAGCCGTTGATTGACGCGTGGAGCGGGTGAGTAGAATTGAGCCTACACATCACCCATTGCGGTGGTGAATCGACAAGCACGATTCTGGTTGATGCCATTCACATAGGTGACGATGGTCACCACTTTGTATTACTTCGGAACAAGGGAACTCACGGTTTTCAGGAGCATTGGTTCGGTTTATGGATGATAGATTGCCGGATGGCTCGAATTGGGTTTGCCCGGACATGGCAGCGGAAAAGATCTGAAGATCACGGTGTACGGTGCAGCGTTCATGTATATGTATGATTATGGTTTTTGTAATGAACGAGTTGGCGGGCCCTATGCCCAGGTGTCCCGTCAGCTTTATCTCCCTACATAGGCGAACAATACCTGCTTGCCTGACTTGACTTCAGTGTATGTGTTGATCCTCTCTGTCGTCTAGATACGCCCACTACCGATACCTTGGGTAGGAGCTTCGTTGGCCGCGGGGGGGATGATGTCGCTCTACGTCAAGGGTATCCACCCTTCATGGCCCAGCCAAGGAAGTTTAATTGGGATTGCCCTCTCACATCGAGGCTGGAGATATGATGGCAGCAACGCCAGCCTACATAGCCGAAGGGCCCCATGCTTGTCAGTTCTCATACCTCTCCCATGGTTAGGTGTCGATGCTCGGGTGAATAGCAGATGGAAACTGCCGGGACACCTAGGTACCTGATATGGCTCGCCTTCG
>LKEB01000078.1:0-61402 GCA_003795295.1 Cytospora leucostoma
AACCTCCTTCTGACATAAACCCAGTACACAGCCCAAGTACCCTTTACGTCACCCACGTTGTGTTCATTACACTTAGCCAAGTAGATGAGGTATATATAGCTAAGGGTAAGGAATCCTATCAGGGTTCTATATTGACCAGTGAAGTAAGGTAGCTTATCGACTTTGAAACGGTAGTTGCCGTTATTATCAGGCTCTATAGGTGGATTGGTCGTTAGTAGTTCGGTAACCGGTAGGTCTTCCAAGATAGTATTGGTAACCATATTATCGTTCTGAGTAGAAGCTATACTGATATCTGAATCTCCCTCGTTACTAAGGACTTCGTAGATATTTTGAGTATAGTAGAATTCCTATCTGAATTCTTCGATATCTGCCTCGAATGAATTATCTGAATCCGTCGGCGTTAGTTGAGGACTTGAGCTCATAAAGTACTGAGATATTACACAAGGGTCGCACATCGAACCTTCTTGAACAAGAGCGATCAAAATATAATGAATACAACGTGGGTAACTTAAAGGGTACTTGGGCTATATACTGAGTTTATATCAGAAGGAGGTTCAAGGTGCTTTATGCAATGTGCTATCTTATAATCAAGAGGAGATTACTCCTATCATATGAGAATAATACTTAGATTGATCGCTGAAGAGCTAACTGATGCTATCTACTATGAAGGGAGTATCCTATTATATATCCAGCTCTTCAGCCTGGGATCTATTGGATCTATAAAGATCCAGAAGATCCTAAGTATTGGATCTGTTGGATCTATGAAGATCCAGAAGATCCAATACATGCTGACTGTTCCTGTCACGTGACCTTTGGTGGGTCCCGTCACATCTCCTGTGCTATGCCGCATATTGGTTTCCTTTCTTCTTGCATGCCCCCTAGTACCTTGACCGTGGGTCATGACAGGTAGGTATTCGTTCTCTATTATACCTATCGACTAATTATTAGTTTATCTAGACTATTTACCTATAGGTAGTAATCGCCTAGAATTTATTATATAGTAGACTTACTTCTACTAGCTTTATTACTTAAGGTCCTTATTCTCATTTTATATAGTTCTCTCCCTCTAGATAAGTTCTATTAATAACCTAGTTCTAGCTAGGTATAGGTATATTATAGCTATAGGTATAGGTATACTATAGCCGGTATAATTATAGGTATATAGGGGGGAAAAGTATATTACTTATAAGTAAGCCTATAGTACTAATAGTAGTAGTAGTAGTAACGAGGGTAATATCGCTATAGATATCGAGAATCTCTTTATAATAAAGTTTACTATATATAAAGGGTAAAAAAGTTCGTATATAAAGGAAGGTTTATATAATCGTAAAGTTATAAAGTCGTAAGAGAATTAAGTTCGTATATAACCGAATCAAGTCGTTTATATAAGGAAGTTTATAAGGGAAGAGAACTTATATAAGATCGAAGTTCTTAGCGAAGTTAGTATTTTATTTATATATAGTAGAGTATACTTAAGGTTCGTAGTTTCCTTCCGAAGGGGATACTCTAGTCGTCGATAATCGGAAAGGTCTTTCGAGCGATCTTAGGTTAATTTCGGGTATTGATGAAGTCGCGATCGGTTGCGAGCATATCGTTAAATCATCCTCGATCTTCATATAGGCCTTGATTCCTTAGGGAACGCTCTAGTCATTCCAACGATCCTTAAGGGTAATCTATCTTCCTTCCTAGCTATTAGAGATTACCTCTATAATCACTGATTAGTATTAGATAGGTAACGTTATATATATATATATTAGTGAGAAATAGTCGTATTTATTTAGGTTATATCTACTGAAGGAAGGAAGGAACGAACTATCTATAGGTTATATAGAGGGAAGGTATAGGTAAGTAGGTGATTCTGCCCGTTTACCTAGGGCGGTGAACCCTATACCGCCTGCTGTATTAGGCAGCTAAAACTCGCTGCTATTTAACAGATATGAAATTTTGAGCATAAAATCGTATATATGCAATACGGGTGGTCCTTACCTTGTCTTTTATTTCCTTCCCCCCTCTTGCCCGTCCTTCATTTGTCACTTTCCAAGTGCTTCTCTACCTTGGCCCAATACCCCCCCCCTCTCCTCCCAGTCTTCGACGCCACTCACAATCGGACTGCAGATTGCGAGTAAATCCCTTCATCTCTACGCTGTCACAACTTCTCTTGTGCAGTCAGGCATCTGCTCTCTTGCTTCGGATCTCCGCCACACCGATTCAGATCAAGTGTACTGTAACGTAAGGCATCCTCTTCACTGCAGTGTAGCGGTGATCTCCCCACACAGCCACGCAAAAACGGAACTCGCAACCTTGGAGCTGATTGTCCAGTTCTGCAGTACTATATGCGGCATTCTCGGCATTTTTCTTGGTCAAGATGACAGCCAGACATCCCTTGGTGTCGTACCAACCGCTGAGGCTCTTATTCCAACTCTCGTACGCCATCTCGGTGATTCTGCGCCTGCCATACTATGTCACTGTAGCCTTAATACCGTCATTGAGGCCGATCAGGAAATGGAGCGTGAAGCAAACATTCATGAGCCGCATCATCTATCCGTTCCTAGATGCTACCTCCCGGGTTGGGATCACAGAGACGCTCACTTTGGACCCAGGGAAGGAGGGCCGAAGGTTCCAGATAGTTCCAGTGTCCACCTCGGGTGCTTACAAAGGACCTCTGGCATCTGAAACTGTTGAACCTGCGAAGATTGGAGGAAGTTGGTATCCAGATGCTCCTGGAGCCAATGTGACTTCCAAGACTGTTTTGCTCTACTTTCACGGAGGAGCCTTCGTTCAAGGTGATGGACGGACGGCGACATGTGGACACATCGCCAACTATTTTCTTGAGAAAGGGAGTGCCGATTTCGTCTTCTCCTTGCAATACCGCCTTTCAGGACATGGGGGTTTGAATCCATTCCCAGCCGCACTACAAGACGCGCTGTCAAGCTACCTTTTCCTACTGAATACACTCCACATCCCATCACGTCAGATCATTTTCGCTGGCGACAGTTCCGGCGCCACCCTCGCGACGTCACTGCTGCGCTATCTCCACGAATTCGGATCTGCGATCGGCACACCCACACCCAGGTGCGCTGTACTGCTCTCTCCGTGGGTCGAACCCTTCTATTACGATGCATCAGACAACCCACACCGGGGTACCGACTTCACCCCAGGCACGTTCGGTGGTAAGCAATCCTTCCTTCCTATCGATTAAACAAAAAGACTCTAGATCCTCCATACAAAAGATTCCTGGGATGTCACAGCACCCACTCCGTACCACAAAGCTGACAGCCACCAGCTTGGGGCGCGCACGCATACGCCGGCAGCCTAGCCACACCCGAGACTGATCCGTACATCACGCCCTTGGGCAATCCGTTTCCGACGCCTGTGCCCCTATTCGTTAATGCCGGAACGGCTGAACTGTTTTTCGAGCGCATCAAACAGTGGGTCAAGGAGATGCGTGAGGTCAAGGGTAACGTAGTGGAGCTGCATGAGGAGGAAGGCGGAGTCCACGATACGTTCCTTATTGCAGAGGTAATGGGTTTTGAGGAAAGCGCTTGGGATGTCGCGGCAAAGGTTGCGGGGTTTGTGCACAAGTTCTAGCTTCCATCTTTCTGCACTATTCTGCCCGTTGCTAGTATTCTATGTATGTTATGGTGGTAAGCACGCCCGGGCCACGATAGTTGTACTTTTACTTGAATCACTGGGCATCTTAAGGTTCTTCGAAAGTAGTCTACAAGACTAAACCACTCGAAATTGTGCAGCTACAAGTAAGTATGCCGTGGTGTTTTGGAGCAGTTGCAGGACTTACAATCAACTTTGGATCTCGTACTGGCCGACGCCATCCTTCTACATGATAATCTCTTGTTGAGAGGAGGTACCCGGGAATCCGCTTATGCATTTTGGGGAAGGCAGCGTTTGCGAACATGCAGACGTTATATTCGATATTCAGTAGTATAGTTTCACCAATCAGTTGCAAACCCAAGCATACGGAGAAACATTGGGGCCAAGACCAGTCGCGTGAAAGCTGGATGCACGGTATGTCGCCGTCCGCGCGTTTTCCATCAAGTTAAGTATTTTTTGCGCCTTAGCGTGATGAACCTAACAAAAACATTTCGAGGCACCAGAACCCAGTGATCTCCAGCTGTCACCTCAAGCTTGATGAAAACCCCTTCCGGCTCCTGCAGTACCAGACTCATTCCAGTGAACCTCCAAGATCCCCAACAAAGATCGCTCGGGTACATACACCCGATGCAGGACGAATCGTTCATCCGCTGCTGCGAGTAGAGCTTTCCATTCGTCCAGATAACGTTCGCGGCCGTTGAAGAAGCATTTCAGACTCATGTCTACAGATCTGTTGAGTTTCCGTCAGCAGGCATTGTTTTCATCAAAACTCGTATCAATACCTGGCGACATGGCATACCTCTGAATTCGCTCTCGCCACAAAGGAACAGTGTCTTGCTCTGGCATGCACACATCCTGGATAAGGAGCTTGACCCCATGTCTGAGGACCGGGATCTGCGCCTTCAAGGCTTGGACTGCGTACTTGTCTCCCCAGTTGCGGAAGACCATGCGGAAGAAATAGACGTCCGCCTGTACAGTCTGCGGCTCGAAGAGCTCATGTTTCATGAACTCAACACGACCCTTCAACTGCTCGGGAATATCAGATTCAGCGCCTTGGATGATCATTGCCGAGTCTTGGACAAGCAGCTTGACGTTGCCAAATTCGTTGGCCAGTTCTATGGCGGCTTGACCTCTGGATCCACCAACGTTGACGATGAAGGCGTCGCCCAGGGAAGCCCAGTCATAGACCATTGACACGTTTCCGATGGCGTAACCTGGAACATGGTCTATGGCTTGCATTCCAGAGGCAAAGCGCATCGCTCGCGTAGGGTCCGTGGAGAGGACTTCGAAGACCGACTTGCCGTTGGCAAGAGCGAAGCCCTTGGGAAATCAGCAGAAAGCTCGGGAACACAGAAAGTATGATCAGCTTTAGGATTGGGCACACACTCACAGTCTCGTTGGCTTCTTGGGAGGTTGGCCATTTTTGTATAGCGTCAACAATCTACGGCAAGCAAGTGTCAGCTCTTTTTTTATGTGCTTTCTTCGATGCACACTGATCTCGGACCCCTACCTTGGTAGTAGCTGGCCAGGTCTCCTTGCTCTCAAAACCGATCCAGGAATTGATGTAGGGAACGGTCAAGAATTTGGAGACCTTGGTGTGTGCCACCATCTCTGGCTCCGGACTTCTTAGAATTCGCATGGATATTGCGTTTCCAATCAGGCGTTTGACCTCACGTTTCTCAAGGCCTGTCTTCTCAGCAATGTCTCCAAAGGAAACCTGGCCACCAGGAGGTATCATATCAGGGATGTGGTATCGGCAGATTGCGTCAATGTTGACGAGATTGGAGATCTAGAAGCTTGCATTGTCAGTTCAAGGAAGTATCCAGTTGGGCTCCAGGGAAGTCTTACAGCAGCAAATTTGAAGATGACCATCAGGGGCTCCAGGAGCAGCTCATGTAGTTCAGCAGTTGCGTCGAGGACAGTATCCTGAAGGTTGGAAACATCGGCAGGGAGGGATTCAGGACTGTCCTCGGTCCAGGATGGGGATGGCGCGCCCTGGGTTGTCAAACGCTCTTGCAATTCGGCAACCGAAGTGCTGATTCGAGAAGCCAGCTCGACGATTTTGGGCATGTTGTTGGGCGATGCCATTGTCGCTGAGAAGAAAGGTTCGCTGACGATTTGCAGAGGTTGAAAATGGTAAAGAGAAGCCCGATTGTTGGTGAAGTGTCAAGAACGGACAAGAGAGAGGCGTTCTTTCAGAGAAGCGGCTTAAGAGAGGATCTGTGGTGGCCAGCCAGTCTTTTGCTCAGGCGATGTCAAGAGCTCCCTTCTGTGGGTTCTTTGCTTGCTCACAGCCTTACGCTACAGGCTGAAGGTGGTGCGGGGCAATCTGTCACAACTATCGGTTGATTACACAGAAGGACTCATGTTGGTCAAACAGTACATCTGATTCATATGTGACCAACACTTTCAGCTGAAGGACTCGCATTTCCCCAAATCAAGGAAAACCCTGGATTCTACCTACTAAGTACTAATTACTTGAATCGGTATTTACTTACCTAAGTACTTACTTCTAAGGTTGGTTATAGGGACTTAGGTAAGTCCCAAAGCCCATCCCTGTCTCTGGCCATCCACGAGTTGGTTTTTCCAGCTGCTAAGAGTATAAGTACGTACCCTCTGCTGGCTATGTACATAGTACCTACCTACCTAGGTATGTATCTATGCACCGGTTTGTGTCAATCACCGGGGACCTTGGGCATTATAAAACCCTGCCAGGGTATCATAGGCCGATCACGAGGCTGCAAAGATGTGGTACATGAGATCCCCCACACCTGGGCACTGGGTACGGCAATACAGCGGGATGTAGGATATCGATAATCTGGATTCCGACAGGAGACACCAATGTCTGCAGGAAACCCACAGGGCATTTTGTGCTACTTGGAGCGTGTGAGTTGCTTTGTAGAACCGTACCAACGTGCTGTTGGCAACCGCGAGAGTGACTCCAGTGCCACGACACTGAAACATCCTAGCAATAGTGTTGCACGGGCCCTTACGGCCCCACTTACGTAATACAGCTGGCACACTAGGTGCCTTCCTTTAGTTTACGGCTTCGCCGTTTGCTGTAGTTTCCTTTAATCAACAACAACACGAACCTTCTGGTTCTACAAATAGAGTGTGCCACAGGCCAGCTGCCAGCAGGTGACCTCGAGATATTGGTATATCACAGAAGTAAGAACGTGGGCTGCCAAGTGGGCTGCCAAGCTGTCACTGCTGCCCGTCGTTAGTCTGACCTCACAGGATCCAACATTGCACCCGTGCAGTCTACCGGAACCATTGAGACTCTGCTTTGCCGATCATCCCACCCTCCTGAGCAACTGACGAGCCAAGAATTGTGCCCGAATTCCCCTTGGCTCGAGTTGGCCAGTTTCCGACTGGGGATCTTCTCTCCGTTCGATTCCGGCGCTGAACACCCTATGCATTACCGATTTGTTCATCAAATTCCCGTCCCCTTCTCGACATTAGTCTCGAAAGCACACAATATGAAGCGCTGGCCGAGCAGATTGAAACCATTTTGAAGGACCCGGGGAGTGGTATTGCACAATTTCGAGATAAATCAACCCGCCGTCGCCTAGTGGAAGAATGGCGTAGGCTCACTCTGTCCTTGGATCAGCCCAGGGACACGTTGCGCAAAATTGGTTACTCAGTATTTAGGTGGTACTTGTTTACTAGATTCCTAGCTATTGTAGCCAATGTAGCCATCTCTAGCATCTGCTGCTACCTCTCGCTCGTCTCGGTATAAAATCCAAGATGATTCCCGCTCTGGCGGCTGAGCACCTCCCCGCCACCCGCTCTTTCAACACCGCAGAGCTCGTGGAGAAGACTGGTGTGGAGAAGAGTCGATTGATTTTGTTGCTCATCAGAGTTCCAGTCTGATCGAGAGGTATTGACCATCGTCAGAGAGACCACTACGGTATTACCAGGCTACTGAAGTAATATTTCAACTTGACGACGACACCTACGAGTCGGACAACGTGTCTCGGGCTCCAAGCGTCGACCAGCACGCCATTACCCTCGGATGGGAGGAAGGACACCCACCTAACGGTCCTTTCTACCTGCTAATGCGGCGAACAGAGTTAGACTCACCGCCCAAGGAGCTTCGAGTTGGCTCCGATCAAACCATTAAAACTACTATGTATACAATCTGCATAATGCCGACGGCTTGAAGCAGCACCGTTCCCACCGACAAGCACCCCTACGAATGGTCAGATAATAATCCTGGGGCAAATATGCTTGCGCAAGCGCATATGAGGATTCGACGGGAAGGGAGACCGTTGTCCTCGATGCCCTGGACTTTGAAAAGCGTTTCGGCCAAGACACTACTATCTCGACAGTTCTGTTCGTCGACGTTGACGGCTCAATAGATGACGAGTCTTTTACCCTCCGGAAGCAATGTCCGGACCTCCCTGGGAGGTTTCTTCTCCAGGACTCTACCAGGGGTTATAGGGCTAGTAAAGACGGAGCTCGCGAGGCTTGCAATGGAGGCAGAGGCGTATAATGTCTTCACGCCTCAGCCTCTAATAGGTATAGTATGCCTCCTGGAAGTACTGTGGAACGGGTAATTTCGGCTGGCATTCTGGGTTTCCAACTTTCGCTAAGGAGCCAGAGCTTACTATCTCCGGAACATCTTTCATGCGTGGGGGGATGCCACTTACGTGGAGATATTAGCCAACGCCAAGGCTGGTATGACCGACCAGTCAGTGATTCTGATCGACGAGATAGTCCTTCCTGAGCGAGTCGCTGCGGCTCAGGGGTCCAATATGATATGGAAGTGATAATATAAGTATGTGGTGTATCTGGTGTTCATTCGCTCCGTTTCGCACCCTTGAGCTGCGTTGTGAACATGTTGTACGCAGAGACAGCATACACTTCTCCTCATCATGGTACAAATCTGCTAATACAAGGGTTTTGGAGGTGGTCTAGAACGCACAAAGGCTCAACGGGAAAGTTTGCTGCACGACACCGGGCTTACAATGGTTGAAGTGGTGAAGTATGACAAGGATGATGAGCGTTCTTTGATCATCGCAAGTCTCAATTTAACGTATTGTCGTTTTACTTGTATTTACCTCGTTGCCTCCTTCGGGAAATCAGTAGAAGTCCAAGCAAGAAGCGCAAAGTGAGAACACCGATATCTGGGACTGCAAGTAGGCTTGGACGGTCAAGCGATCGTGTGTAAAGAGTCTTCAATTCCTCACGAAATCTAATTGGCCTGGGTTGTTCATCTTTTCGTATCTATAAGGGCGATTTATCTCTTCACCTTCTTTAGGTTGTAGTACATCGTCCATCGTGTTGTCCTTGGCGACGGATCACTACTATCACGAGAGTGCAAAAGCGACCGCTAATGCTTATACATTAGCTAACCTTATATTTCGTGACATACCCCCTAGATTTTACCATACGGTAAGATCTAATAGCCAGAGTCTTAAACTAGTAGGCCTATTCCAGTCGTCGTCGCTATTCGTCTCGAACTCGCGACTCCCAATCAAGGGACTTCCCCAAGCAAGGGATCAAAGTACGGGGGTCCGGCCAGAATATAGATCAGCGTAATCACCTCCTCGTATAGTATAAGAACTCAGAGAGTAGACTTTGAGCACTGAGCTAACCGGGCTCATAACTATCACGAGAGTGCAAAAGCGACCGCTAATGCTTGTGTATTAGCTAACCTTATATTTCGTGATAACTACCCAGTTGCCTTCCCTGAGCTACCTCAAGCTGCTTTGCCTTGATGCCTGCGGGTTGTGCCGGAAGATTGGTATCTGTGGCGTCGCCATTGTGGTTTATACCCTCCTCCTTCTTTCGCAGATCATGCCAGCCCATCCCCACAAGGTTACCCCACAAGTTGTCGCCAGCGCCGCCGCGAGATAGAAGACGCAGTCGATATTGTTTTCGTATGTCACCCGGATATCGTGGAGGTCTACAGGGGCGACAAAAGAGCGAAATTTAGTAGCGCCAGCATGTATGATAGTAGTGGCGCTGGTTTTGGGTGAATTATAGCCAAATTTGCGTTCACAAACTCTCGAGGAAGAAGATGTTGTAGAGGGTCATCGCAATGGTCGGCCCGAAAGCTTGGCTCAAAACGACAAAGGCAACCATGGGGGCGAACTTGCTATAGTATTTCCATGAGTGATGCTGACATTGAACAGGTGGTCATGCAGTTATATAGTCACCGATAACTTCGTCATGTGAGAGGTATACCGCAGACGTACGATCCGGATCAAGGCTTACGGGTACTACTTTCAAGGGGTAAAACGTTTTCTGCAGCACGAGTTTCCCTCTTAATCATCCCATGGAAGGGCTTGCAGGGAGACAGTACAATTTTAGGGAATGATGAGCCTTAGCCTATAAAGGCAGCAGCAGAGGTTACGACAGGCTTAGGAATAGAGATCAGGCAAATGGGTCTTTTATGACAGCTAAAGCAGTCTGTCGTATCGAAGTCAATGTTGTGTGTTGTGGGTTTAGAACTGATTTACTTAAGTACTTAAGTAGGTAACTAATGCATAGAAGGGGTAACATTTATCGAGCATCAAATACGCACTGGCAAATACCTGATATACATATGAATAAGGAACTCACTAAAAATGACAAATCTTCCCGGAGCTGACTGACCTCTACATCTGCGTGTAGTCAACTTGCATCTGTTGCACAGACTTAGTTGCCGCCCAGGCCCACTGTTCACCTAAGCCTCTACGCCCCTGCTCGCGCTTACAGCAGTCACAATATCCTCGACTTTAGCAAAAGACAGCTCAGCCATTGTCTCCTTCCACAGGCGCTCCGACACTTCTTTCCCTTCGGACGTGTAAAGTATGGGAGCCATTCTGTGAATTAGTGTATCACGTGGTCAGTAAATGTTCGCCATCGGACTCCGAGCCATGAACTTACGGGACGATTTTCTGAAATGAGAGAAACTGGCCATGACTTTCCTCCCCATGATTAAAAAGAGCATCCGTCACCATCCGAGATCCGACGGCACAGGTATTGCCAAGACTCTTCTGGAATTTCCTGAGAATCGCACCGAGGAATGTATTCTCTTGCTCTCGATTGAAGTCGGCATCGTGACAAACCCCGGGCGACGCTGCATTGATCACTACCACGGAGGACGGTACACGTCTCGCAAGCTCAGTAACGAAGAACTGGCCCAGCAATTTGGAAACCATCATCCTGTCTCCCATCACGACAGATTCCATCGTGCTGGGCTGAACCTTCTTGTCGAATGATGCCAGGAGGGGAGACTGCGACCTTTCCTTGAAATAGGTCCAGGATGCAACCTCAGACGAGGTAAAGGTCATGCGACTCGGACTTGGCTGGCTTCCCCGGGCTTGCTTGTCCTTGATCACCGGGAGTAGCAACATTGCCAGCAGAGCAGTTGACAGAAAGTTTACCTGAATAACTTCGTCATGGCCCGTACGCTCGTTGATAGTCTGCTTTATTGGGGCGAACCCCGCATTGAGATTCACGAGATCTAGGCGCTCAAGGCTGTTGGCTCGTTCGGCGAAGGCAACGACGGAGTCGTAGACGGAGAGATCCAGTATCCAGACCTCAATGGCGTTGTCGCCGAGCTCCTGGCTGGTGGTCTGCGACAACAATGTCTCTCGGGCAGCATAACCTTTGGATTCGTTTCGTACGGCGATGATCAATTTGCTAAGACCCAGATCGAGAAGCTGGAGACAGGTTGCAAGGCCAACGCCAGCGTTGGCGCCGGTGACTATCGCCGTCTTCCCACACAGGCTGATGTCGCGGACTTCTTGGGGCGTGAAGCGGTACTGTTGATGCCAGAAGCGAAGCACGCTGGCTTGCCACTCGGGGCTGATGTCGAAGTCTGTTGCCATGGTAAAAAATAGATGATGGTGTTTTCCCCGTCTGATGGGAATTAGTGACAATGTGACTTGATGAGAGTCTGTGGCTGCGTAGTTGGATGGGATGTTGCTCGATCGCTTTCACTTGGATCTGGACATCTGGACGCCACCAACTCATTGGGTCTTTAGGTGATCACTCTCAGATGCTCGGTAAGCTGCCAACCCCGCGTGGACTTTTAATATAAGAAAAGAATCTGCAGAAACCCCAGGCCAATGAATGTGCAGTAGTTTCGTCGCATAACTCTGGTTGATAGACCGTCCATTTCGTTGGTTGACGAGCTGACGACAAAACGACCAACAAGAAGGTTCGATGTCACGTTGATACCCGACTTTGTACACACATGTACTAGAAGGCGCCGAGTATGATTACAGTGTTGCAACGAGATATACCGCGCAACTTCATTTTGTGGACTCTTCCAACCATACGCATTACTCGTGCTACCACTTCTACATACACATGTGCATATAATGTTAGGTCAGAGTTGCAATGTGATGTGTAACCCCGTTCTGTGGGTCGTTTCGAGGCGCCGAAGTGGCTCCTGCGGCGAAGTGGCTCTTGCGTCGCCCGCCCGCCGCACTCGGGAGTCAATACTATGTACAATACTTCACCCGCTACGAAACTGAGGCAGGTTGAAAGTGCAAAATACAACGTGACCCAAACAGTGCGCGACTGAGGCCCAGGCAGCGAAGATGGGACATCACATCCTGCGAGTTGTTGGTGGTACACACACGCGGCACCGTGGAGGCTGGTGGAATGGAGACGACGAGACAGAGAGCCTGCTTGTGAGTGGCACTTGCGAAAGGAGCCCCTCCCCGAGGGTCGTTCTGTCGTTTTGATCATGGACTCAACGTCTCTGATGTTTTCGTCTGAAAGTACATATTTCGGCATTCCCTCTCCTTGAACTAAAATCATTGCTCCATCCATCTGGAGCTACAGTTTTTGGCACCCCTCTTCAAGCAGCATTGAAGTCCAACAATTAGACTCTATCATTTGACAACCGAGAACATCAATTCGATATGAGCAAGGTTGAACACCATGAAACACAAGGCAGTGCTGTTTCACACCACGATGAGTCACTCTCGAAGCAATATGGGGGTATACACTCTGGTGGATGGGTTACGCTTCTTCCATCATCATGGCATCCATATATTCAACTCGCGCGCCTGAGCCCCCCGAGTGCTCTGTTTTTGATCTATCTTCCTCACTTCTTCGGCACCCTGCACGCAGCAAGGGCCTATGGATTACCCCTGTTCGACGTCGTACGACCTTGTGTCCTGCTATTTGGTGGCAGCTTCTTTTTTTCCAATGCTGCCCACGCCTGGAATGATCTCATCGATGCACCTATCGACAAAGAGGTGGCACGAACTAAGAACCGTCCTATCGTGCGTGGTGCTATCTCGCCGGACGCAGCATTCATCTTCACCGTTACCCAAGCAATAGGAGCTGCGGCCTTTCTTCTCTGTTTCACCACAATGACAGCGGTAGCGGCAATACCAACTATTTTGGGGACAACGTACTACCCCTGGGCAAAGCGACATACCTACTTTCCTCAAGTCGTGCTCGGCTTTTGTCTGGCATGGGGGATTGTCGTTGCAGCCGCAGCTACAGGCTTCGACCAGCCATGGGCCGACGCATCGACTCTTTGTCTAGTCTCCGCCTCGATAATCTGGACTGTCATATATGACACTGTTTATGCGTATCAGGATATCACGGACGACATGAAGACAGGAGTCAAAAGCACCGCGGTACTTTTCAGACATAATACTACATCTCTGTTATGGTCTCTTCTCTTCCTGATGGGAGTATCGCTTGTTGTTTACGGATGGATCGCGGAGTTAGGGCTTCCTTACTTCTTCATCACCGTTTGGGGCTGCATGGCATCACTAGGGGCAATGATTGCCAACGTCAAGCTCAAAGATCAAGCCAGTTGCTGGTGGTGGTTCTCATGCGGCTTCTGGTTCACGGGAATGTCTATAGCAGCCGGCCTATTGGCGGAGTATGTATTCTGTCCGGCCAATCTCATGTAGTTTATAGCACGGAAACCTCACGGCCGTAGCATTCCGCGGGTGCGAAATACTTGGGTGGGAGAGTGTATCGACCTCAAGACAACCGGAACTGCCATGGGTGCATTCAGCTGTAACAGCGAAAATTAGAAGACTTCAATTCTAATTACCTTTCCAGCCGTACCGAGACATGTGCCCGCGCCTGACCAACGCGTCCGTCTCTGAAGGTTGAACAGCTCCATAGTTAATCGTCAACGATAGTAAACAATTAAATATAACTAGTTTGTTGGTCTTCCGCACTCTTACCTTTCGTAAAACAAAACCTAGAAAGAAGAAACAGAAAAAACAGAAACCCGAGAATGGAGCGAAGGGGGGAAAACAAAGATTTGCCGTCGGACGGAACGATCAACGTTTCTATATTTGGTGTGCAAGATGTCCTCACCAATCTGCTAGCCTGTCAGCCTGCTATTGGAATACATCGCTCCACACGGTATGGTTTGTGAGAAACGTGCTCCCTGTTCGGTGTAACCTATGCCTGGATAAGACGAACCGATATAGACGAGTGACGTGATCTCACTGTGCATGCTCAATGCTGGTCAGGTAATGCTACCATTGTGATTGATACAACCCTGGTATCACCTAGATCAAGTACGTACGTGCATGTCGGTCAACCTCCAAGCTTTGTTTCCAATTTAGGATGTAGATCTTGTTGGGGGGGGGGGGTCAAGATAAGCATACAGCAATGTACCGTACGCTCTAATAAGTAGGTGTTGCACTAGATATGATGGGAAGCTTTCTCTTGTGTTGGTTATTGGGTGCTGATCAGTCACCTGGGCAGTGGCTAAGCCCCCACCCTCATTCTGATGTGTGTAGTACATTACCCTATGCATAACCTTGGAACCCTTTCCGTAGCCAACAGTGGAGACTGCGTACAAAACCAATGTTCATTGTATCCAGCCCCCAATGGCATGTGGACCAAGCGCTGGTTGTGCCAGCACTCGCACCTGGTGGGAACTTATAAGCGACCAGAGTACTTTTATGCCATGCACGACGATTACGTGGCGGGGCCATTATGTTATGACCCAAAAAGGGATACCAGAAGCGCCCCCTCATATTGGCATCGGGCCATCATATTTTGAACAAATATGGAGCTCGACCCCTACTCTCGGCTTATCTCTTGATAGCTTCCCCGGCTGTGGGAAATCACAAGTCTTGATTTGATAGTCTCCCCAGAGCCTGCAAAGAACTCATATGATAACAAATTGAGTGGAATATATACATCTACTTGTGTTCCAGAACTGACAATCTAAAGGGGACAAGATTGTTGCCAGATGAGGAGTTCTGAATCGAGACACAGGAGTCCCTCTTGTCAGGCAAGCTTCAAGTAGGTAGTCTCATGTGTATCTACCTAGGTACTTAGTGGTCGCTTACAGGTAGACAGGGAAGTCCGTGCTTCTAACAAGTTTTAATGCTCCTACCGAGTAATTACATAAACCTTCTCAGCGGTCACAACAAGATACAATTTATGCCCAGGTGATCATGTATACATAGGTACCTTTGGATGACACAGTTGACAACGCCACCCAGACTTCAGACTCCAGGACCAAGGCGTCGAGACGGGATGTCCATCAGCTAGCTTGAGATCCTCGGAGATAGGTGGCAATACTGAAAATGCCAGGGCTTCTTGATTGGGCCGTATTAAGAATTGCTTCAGGGCAGACATCCAAGATTCTGATAGTACATATCTCAACCGGTGGGTTGCCAGCTTGTTATAGGCAAACATTGGAGTGGCTATGTGGAACTTAAACCTATAATGTACATGATATATCTCTTTGAGGCAATCGGTGGGATGACCGAGTTTACTGGGTGTCACAATAGTAAATGGCGTCAAGTAGGAGCATTAAAAGAACGAATCAGCTGTACATATTCAACTCTATCGGCTTTTTGAACACCGAAGGCACATCCAGCCAAAACACTTCTCCGAATGCACAGTGAATGCCATGATATCGCTACGCATGAGCGTAGCCAAGGGCAATATCCTCATTATTCAGAACCTCTTCGTCCGTCATCGTTGCTGTTGGTGAGTTCCGAAAAACGGCTGTTCTGGGTTGTTTCATCATGGGGTCGCCTGGCCTGCAGTACTGCTCGTTTTGTGAGGGCTTCGAACCCTGGTCGTCTTTCCCACATAGATGTTGGAAGAACCTTGGGACAGAGGGAAAACAGCCCACTATAATGGTGCCAGCATTCTCCGTCATACTAGGATAGGTTGTCAGAAAACATATCTAGGGTCACGACGCATTCCCTAGGAGGTAAAATAGTGACACTCACGTCCAAAGCCCAAGTTTAGTACTCGCCCAAGTTGAATCTTCAGCATTGAGAAGCAAAACTCTGTAGACAATGCCCATAATCGCAATGATGATAGTGCTGCCAAGTTGTCAACGAGCCGTTCAAAAGGGAAGGTTAATCTTGTCAATCGGAGGTCCTACTTACAAAAAAGCGATTCCAAACACCGCTGATGCGCTTATCTTCTTCTTCTTGGAAAGCTTGAGCTGCCAAATAGACCAAAGTGGTATGGCAAGCATGCCGATGTCCAGGCACATATTGACCACACCTACACCCAGGTTGACCCGGGTGGCATTCAGGCACTGTCCAGCTACAGTAGAGTCCCAAATTGCCGCCCGAGGCAGACATTGAAAGATCATGAGAAAAAATGTGATGAGATAGAAGACAACAGTTGTGCTCATGAGTATAGTGATGGCCCACCACACTCCGTTTCGCTCATGACGGACACAGAACAGGTGCTTCAATTGAAGTAGAATGGAGTACTTGGCGATGAACATGATTGGAGTGTATTCGATCTCAGCGATGTTCGTCAACTTGGGGATGAGAGCGGTCATTGTCAGCTAAGCAAACACCAGGCAACATGCGGTCAGGAACTCACTTTCAAGAGACGAGGAACATCAACGGCGCGGACATCCCATTGATGGCGACCTTCCCCCAGAACGCAAATATCAACAATCAGGGCATGCCATACGATGAACCCAGACTGTGGTTGTTAGACTGCAATACAAACCTAAATATAGGATGGTGATGGATCTTACCAAAGCGATAACCACGAGATCTTCAAGGTTCATATCGTCAGCTTCAGGTCTTCGATGTGGCGGAAGGTTGCCTTACAATCTTCGGTCCTCATTTGTTTCAATACAAAAGCTTTGGTATAGATACGGACACCAACAGCGATCGTCATCAAGACGAGTGAGGTGATCGCGACACCGTAAATGGCCGGTAGCATCGTCACCGGATTATTGAAGTTGGAGTTGACCCCATCCGGAGGGGCCAGTGCCGGAATATCCTCGATGTTCATTGCAGAATCACGAAGTGATTACCTTTGTCGGGGGGCGAACTAGGAGTCTGGAATATTGCAAAAAGACTGATTCTTTCGGCCAGGCAAGTACAGAAGAGTCGGCAGATTGGCTTCGGCATCATTGGAGGTAATGCGCGCTTGCTTTAATTTGAGTAGTAACAGTGGTGAGTATTATCACAAGAACCGTTCCTCACGTAACCTCGGGCCAAATGCATGGCAGGGGTGGGTTACCTATGCCCCAGTCATGATGTGCAGGTGATTGGCATACTGTGTAGCATCGATGTCTCCAGTTTTGCAGAGGCGTTTGGCGAGTCAATAGAAGTAGGCGTAGAATGAGTCCACCGCAGTAGTAGTATTAGCAATCAAGGTCTCATGCAGTTAAATGTTGGATGCAAGCACCTGCAGTTCACAACCCGGATGTGGCTGGCTTGACGATTCCGAATGAGCTGTTGGTGATACCGATTGCGTAGATTGGGATGTTTTGTGCCAGGACAGCTGCGAGCCGGCGGCGAGGTGACGGCGATCTTGCAGATCCTAGGAACGGCCGTTGGCCGTATCACACGCTGCAATGCGGTGAGAGGCGACCTCCCAGGTAACGGAGGAGTTTTGTGATCGTTTTCGGCACTTCCTCGCCATTTCTCTTCTGAAAGCTGCATACTCCCCTGCTATTCACTGCAATATAACAAAAAGTTTGATATTGGAAATTTTATTTTTAGAATCCTCAACATACTCGCTGCGGTACTCTCAAGTTGGTCTGGCTCCATGTGTGGCCTCGAAACC
The DNA here is from genome assembly GCA_003795295.1 of Cytospora leucostoma. Classification (NCBI taxonomy): domain Eukaryota; kingdom Fungi; phylum Ascomycota; class Sordariomycetes; order Diaporthales; family Cytosporaceae; genus Cytospora; species Cytospora leucostoma. Next base: position 17,608 of record LKEB01000078.1, read on the forward strand.
GGCCACAGCCTTCGACTTCAAAAGTCCAACTGCATGTGCCTAAGAAGATTGGCTGTTTATCGAGGAGCATGTCACTTCCCCCTATCAGAGAAAGATTCATCAGGATGCATGCCGCCCGTCATCTCATAAGAGACAAAAATGGACGTAAATGGCTACCGGTAGGATACAAGAACATATGGAAGATGTTGGCCACTTGGTCTCCTTATCCGGGCGGTACATCATATAAGGCTATGCATGAGGCATGTGCTTTCACACCTAGACCAGGCTACAAACTACCTCTAGAGTTCGGACACAGACTCAGCACCCCCCCCCCCACACTGAGAAGGGTTCCGCCCCACTCCATTCAATACTATGTATGCAATGCATTTTATTGCATAAGTAAAACTCCAGGCAACGAATTTCTTATATCTTAATAAGAAGCAGCAATATAGTAACGAATATTCGATCTTTCGAGAATCTAGTGGGAAGAAATGGGCTATAAAAATTCACTGCAATCCATAATCACATATAAAGTGAGTACTATGTAACTATGACGATACAGCTCAAGGGGGTGTAGTGAAGGTTGTTCCAGCAGTAATGCAACCCTGACGTCTGATCTTGGCATGCTACTGATATTGTGCAAATGGAATGTCTGGAAAGTAGAGGGTTTCATCTGCTGCTTCGAATATTGCATCTCCTTCTGCTCTAATTCTTCAGGATGGACCGTGCAAGTCCACTCTGTTCAACAACCACTGTGGATGGGTGATTACCAACGTATAACAAAGGTCGCGATAGCGTCGGGCTTATTTGCCTTTATGTGATTCTGTAACCCTTCGTATCTTTACTGAACTTGTGTAAAATGTTGTTTCTTTACTAAGAAGACGTGACTTGGCGGACGGGCGCTCGTACCCGTGAACTTTGTTGAGTGGACAAGAGACCAAAATGTCTAGGGTGTTGCTCTTGAGTATCCAAGCTGAGAGCCCCAAGGAGGCACTTTATAGCGCCCTCACCGAGGGCGGCGCCTTCCTCCTCTCTGTACAGTGTGAATGCCGTTGCCAGATATCTTGGGGTTCCTCCACCTATGCAAATAGAAGGCGGGCCATACCATCCTTTCAGGCAGGTCACCACCGACGAAAGCCACAATATGCGCAAAATCGAAACTCGAAACTCGAGATTCTACACGCTGCCCGCCTCATCGCCAGGGGCTCGGACTTGGTTATCACAGGGATCCTTGCCGTCAATCTGGGGCCCAGCACCTCACTTCAAGCACTACGTAGTCTCATGCGAAGTTACCCTCACCAGATCATCTCCATCTCTGAGATGCTCTGCTTCCTCTTCATCTTCATCCTCGTCAACCATAGTGGAATCGAGAGGAGGGAAGTACGACAAGAACAGGACGGCCATAGCAACAATTGCAATGGCTGCATTGACGTAAAAGGTCAAGTAGGCCTTGCCTTTCTCTGCAAGAGCGGCGAAGATGAAGCCAAACAGGCCCTGCGTCGCTAGCCGTGCGATGTTTTCCACGAGGGTAACGGCATTGAGAGCATCGGTACGTTGGGAGTGCGCGCACATCTCTGTGATGACTCCTTTACCTGCCGGAGCGGAACCGGATCCGAAAGGAAGGAGGACCGTGGCTGGAACAGAATGTCAGCACCGTAAAAAGATGATAGCGATTATGTGTGAGTCAGACAGCGGCTGTGACACCCATGTGGTAATCATAGGCAATGGACGGTGTCCTGTGACGTGGTCGAGGAAGATTGTGGGAGGAAAAGGGGTCATGCGAGGCCTGAAACGTACAGAGGAATATGTGCCATCTTTGCGTGCATAGAGCAGCTCCAGCCGTCAGTAATCCATCAACCAACAGGCTCCATCTGAGGAAGAACAAGTCAAAGCGAACCGCCGCCCGATCAGGCTCTCCATCGTCCTTGGGCTGAGGCATGGAGTCCTCTTGTGACATTTGATTCCCTGCCCCAATTGGCGCCTCCAACTCTTCTGGGCGTGACGATATCCTTGATAAGGTATTTACACGCCAATCTTCCTGCCCAGACTGCGTTGGCTTCTTGGGTGGCTGATCGCGTTGCACATCCTTGAGATCCTTAACCCACCACTTTCGACCCGCATCAATGATCCGAGGGAAAAGGAAAAAGAGGAAAGCACTCCTGCAGAATGCATTACCACTCATCAACCAGCCATTGTCACTCTGATCGAAATCGAAGTACGCAGTGGCGTACATCTGGAGTAGCAGAGGGGCGTATCCGGTGGCCAGCACGCCCAAGAAGAGACCACAGCAGAGGAAAAAGATGCCGTAATGCTTCGCGACGTGTCCATCCAGGAAGCGGATACGCTGCGGCGCCATTATCCTGAGCGGCGCGAGGAAGGCTTTGATCCCGCTGCCCCTGGTGTCCTGCTTCCCATTCGAGAGTGACTCTGGGGAGATATATGGCAGCACGGTCCGAGCATACACCGAGGCGAACATGAACAGGAGGAACGCTATCTGGAAGGGCATCCGGATGCCGAAGTAATCGCCCACCTTGCCACCGAGGAGGAAGGAGATTGCCTGGCCCAACATGATACAGCCTTGCAGCTGGCCAAAGACGGCCGTCCGCTGCATCGGCTCGACCAGCTCGCCGGCTATGGTGTTGACCACGAGGATGTATCCCGCAGGTCCTCCGATGATGGTGATGAGCTGTGTGGCTTGTATGATGGTTATGCCTGCATTGCCACCGGCCAAGACACCAGCGATCTGTGCCACGACCCGAATGCCAGGAACAAATGTCTGAACTATCAGGGCCGCGCGCGGCCCCCATTTCTTGACCGTCCAGCCCGTGACGAAGAGATTCAGGGTGCCGCAAAAGGTAGTGCTCATTCCCAGGATCGAATACTGCAAAGCTGTACCGGCGGCAATGTCATTGTTTGCGCAACGGTCACCCGGACCGGTGAAGGGAGGATGGCTCTCGTAATATACGTCGCACTCCATCAAGTGGAAGACGTAGAATATGGGGACTTGGGTGAAGCTGAAGGAGAAGGTAATTATGAATCCGGCCATGAGGACCTTGATGGTGTTCGGAGGTCCAAAGATGCGAGTTACCCATGATTCCTTCTTTTTGCCATTTGCAATGCCATTGGCATTGCCACTGGACTCGGTGGGAGATACGGAACCGTTTCGATGGCCATTGCCGGCAGCGCCGGTGAGGAGGGGCGTTCTCTCATCTCTCTCATCTGCTGCCATCTTGACGTTATGTCGGCGTTGTCGTTTTCGTTCACACGCACGACAGACCAAAGCGGAAGGTCAGGAATGCGAAGCGCTGCATCTGGCCAGAGGTCGACGGTGAGGAAGCGAAGTAGAAAAGCTGGAGATTGCATCCAATTGCGTGCTGGTTGCATGCCGTGTGGGTTTGAGCGGGCCCCGATCCTCGGCCGCTAACACTGTAACCGGACCGGCGAAGTCTAATCGTAGTGGATGAATGAGGCGGAGCGGCACCTCGACCAGACACATGCAATGCGCGGGGATCCCGCCGGACGCCATCCCGCGGGATGATCCACCCCTGGTCGGCCGAGGCGGAGATCATGCTACAGGAAAGGGAACTTAAGAGCCCGTCGTCCACGGGTAGTGAAGAAAATGAAAAAAGAGGGAAAACAAAGAGGTCCAAAAAGGAAAATGGGATCAAGACTTTTGCATTGGCTAATGTCTCCCGTTAGCTGACTGCAAGTTTCAGTAGAACTCTCAAAACTATATCCAAACGATTGCGTATAGTGAATGAGCAAATGATGGTAGTTGCTAGCGAGTAATGTCGTCCATGAAACAGGGACAGTTGAATATGAGAGCTGGTGTAGATATTGATAGGCGGCGAATAAGATGATCATAAGCCGATTGAACGCTCGAAGTTGCTTACACGCCGGGGCAGCATGATTGTTTGGAGACGTAGTGTACAATAGAGAAGAGTGTAGTCAGAGCACTATAGATTTCACTTTGTCCTTGGAAATTTGTAGTTAAAATTCGTCACCTATTGCTCTCGAACAACCCTCATGAGTGCCGGGATGGAGAGATACTTTCCAGGGTCAGCTGCTGACTGATGGGGTGTTCCCGATGACGATGTCTGTATGCTCTCTAGATAGTCTTGATGCCATTCAGGAATTTCCAGCAACGTACCACTGGGCAATCGGCGGCAATATTGTCCCGATATGGTGGAGAGCAGGATGATGGCGATGAGGCGGCAGCCAGGTAGTCCCAATATAGGTCTCAAAACCAGCGAATTTTCGACACATAGGCCGCTCACCTGGCTTCGAATTGTACACCGTGCTCAGCAGGCACCACTTCCTCCGAAGCCATCTATGTTTGACAAGTTTTATCGGTGGAGGGCAGTACCTCGAGCATCGATCAATGTTGTTGCGCGGTGGAAAAGTTGACCAGGATCAGTACATATGTAGATACTCCGGTAGGTATCTGGATGTCGGCAACGTTTAGGCGTGGCTGAGCGGCTGAGCCGACAAAAAACACGTCTGGAAAGGGCGCCATCGAGTGCAAATCTTATAGATATCGGCACATGGCCGCCGGCATGACGTCAACAGAAAGTTGCATCGCGAGCTACTGTTGTATTGGCATTTTTATGTGTCAAGCAGACAGGCGCAGACCTTGGAAGGATCAGGCAACGACTCCAGGGCTGATCTGGGGAAAAGTGTTTAATGCGTCCTCCTCCCCTCGAATGTGTCTCTCACCTCCTCCAAACAATCCGCCGCCGTTGAATCTGAGATTCTGCACTACTATAGTACATTTGCAACTGATTCTTTCTCTTTATTTTTCTGACTCGGAACGGCGCCATACAGCCCATACAGCAGAGGAAACAGAGGACAAAGCAGTGACCAAAACTCACCGCTAAGCTGACATTGACGTTGAACGTTAACGTGCCGTCAACGTTGGCGTTCCTAATCGTTGCACGTGGACGTTGGACGTTGGACGTTGGACGTTAGCTACTGGACACTGGACGTTGGCCCACTTCAAATCACATCAATCCAGAACCAACGCCCACAATTCTAGGAAAGCCACTCCTCGGCAAAAACCAGCTGTTCGTCGATCGGCCAGATCAATCTTTGACTTGGCATCTCCCTGACAGGTCGCCAAGACAACCTTATATTGTTCCAAGTTTTCTACCAGGTACCATACTCAGGTACCGTCCGTGTGTCCGTCACTCGACCGTCCTGTCGTCATCGTGCCGTATCGTCTCGGATACAAAGCACTGTACCGTTTCAGTACACTGCACACGCCAGCACCGGGCGTGTCGATAGAACATCCCTTGCCCTTACTCTTGCCTTGGGCTCGCCCTTTGACCTCTGCCGACCCCCGACACCATGTCTGGATCCGCGGCTGCAGATGGGTCTCAGTACTCTGACGCCACATCGACCCAAGACGAGCGTAAACGCACTGGCCTCCGTGGGATCAAGAGCAAGGCCACCGATAAGAAGGAGGAGCTCAAGGAGAAGGCGGCTCATCCCCCTGGCGGTTACGACGATACCCCCTTCCCCGACTTCCCCTCTGGCTGGACTGTCAGGTTCGTCTTCCACAAGGCAACGAACCTTCCTGCCGCCGACATCTCGACCCAGTCCTGTGACCCTTACATCAAAGCCACCCTTACCGCGGACATCCCGCAGAGACACAAGGAGGACCCCGTCCTGACCAAGAGGACGAGAACAATTCGCAAGACTTGCAACCCCGAATGGGAGGAAGAATGGGTCGTCGCCAACGTCCCCGAGTCCGGCTTCAAGTTCAAGTGCCGCATCTACGACGAGGACTACCCCGACCAAGATGATCGACTGGGAAACGTTACCTTCGAGACACCCCATATAGAGGAGGGCTGGAGTTTGGGCCCTGAGGGACAGTGGTTCGATGTCAAGAAGCGCATGGGAAGCAAACGCGCATACCTCTTCAAGGCTGTTACCAGCACCCTTGACAAGGACGTTTCCATGACCGGTAAACTCCACTTGAGCATCGAGGTCCTCGGCCCCTCCGAAGGCAAGGGCTCCCAGATGTATACACTCGGGCCTTCCACATACTTCAAGCATTACAGTCCCTTGCTGGGTAGATTCCTGGGCATCAAGGTCAATGAGGACGAATCGGCGGACGCGGCTGGCAAGCAAGAAGACAATGGCATCCAGAAATACGAGTAAGTCTCAGACTCTTGCAAAATTCGAGCTGATGACAACAAGCTAACTGGCCCAAAGCTTCCAGGCAAATGAGATCCAGCTCTCGGGACCCGTTCCAGAGCACCTCTACCACCGCTATGTCGAGTTCAAGCCCTGGGTCGGCGGCATGTTTACCGGCAAGGGTCTCCGCGGCAAGGTCCTTCACGCAGCCCTCCACAAGCAGCACCAGCGCATCTACAACTTCAACATGTCTACCCAGTGGGGCCAATTCAAGTCGTATACCGAAGAGGCTTCTCTCCAGTTTCTACGCATGGCCCACTTCGACGAGGGTGGCCGCATTTTCACGTACGTGCTCACACTTGACGGCCTGTTGAGGTTCACCGAGACCGGCAAGGAGTTCGGCGTCGACTTCTTGTCCAAGCACACCATGCATTCAGACGTGGCGACCTATATCGCCTGTTCCGGCGAGTTCTTCATCCGCCGCCTTGCCAGGCCTGATGCCCCGCAGCATCAGGGCGAGCCGAACGTGAACGAACCCACCCATCCAGACCAAGAACTTCCTGGCGGACCGCCGACGGACCCGCCTCCTGCAGATCCGCGACACTATCAGCTCGTGATCGACAACGACAGCGGCACATATCGACCCGACAAGAAGGTGCTTCCCCTGTTGCAAGAGTTTCTCCAGCGAAACCTTCCCGGCCTCGGCATCGTGGTTCTCCACTGGGAAGACCCACAAGACCAGAAACTCAAGGACAAACAGAGGGAGATTAAGAAGAAGGAGGGCAAGGCTATGCAACTGGTGCAGAACCACAGTCCTGACGCCAGCAGCATCAGCAGCAGCGACGAGAGCCGGCTGAGCGACCTGGAGAGTGATGGGGGCTTCGGGGGTGAAAATCACTGGAGAAGCAAGAAGGAGGCTGCTCTGGACATCATCGAGAACCCCCATCGAATGAAAGACCTGAACCTGGGTGGCAAGAAGCACAAGTCCGGCGAGGCTGGTGCGTAGAGGATGGTGGTGTCTCTAATGGAGGAGGTACTTGGGCGTCATGAGCCGATCGATTCCTCTTATACCCGCGAAGTAATGTAGACATTTTCGTTAGTCTTGATTATCGTCTGATTTGGCTCTTTCCTGGCTATCTGCGTCGAAGCTGGCTTCAAGATAGCCCGGATCAGTTTTCTATATAGACCGTGGTTTTCTGCTTTGATCTCCAATAATAGGCTTGCATGATTGTCTGCTCACAGTACTGTATAATGAACGCGGGAATTTCTGTTCTAATAGGTATCTCTGGAACCTAGATGCAATATGCAAACAAGTACAGTTTTGTGCCTTGGTCAAGCGGCGGCAGGAGTACGCGATCTCTCTTGTCTCGAGCAATCCGATAAAGCCCGAGGAGGCCGTCAAGTGTATCAAAGGCCCAGCAAAGATGCCCGAGACGCAGCGTATCCACGCCATTGCGGCCGACTTGTCCAAGCCCAACTACACCAAGGGCATGGATGCCGGACGCAATCACCTGGAACGACGGGCAGCCTCCGGAGGTCATATAGTGCCTGGCTGGCGTCTCGACGTCCGTAGTATAGACGGACAACGGGGCCTCAAAGGCTTCTCGGTACAACACTGAGCAGTAAAGGCTTTGATCTGGTATTTGCTGGATACCTAGGTACTGGGTTACCGACGACGAGATATACTCGTGGCAGTGGATGTCAATTACTTTGGCTCCACCGGAATATCCTTGCCATCAAGCGCGCCTGCCTCCTCCCTCGCTAGGGAAAATAGCAACTCCCGACCCGAGAATCGGCCCACCGCAAAGCACATCAGCTAACCCGGCTCCGTCCTCTCTACCTCATCCATAGCCGGACGCGGCAGTAATGCTTCCTTCAAGTTCGCCCTCCGTGCCGTGACCGACGCCCTCGTCATGAAGGCTCGCCTGTCTGCATCCCGACGTCCCCATCGACGTGCAGCTAGTCATGCCCAACTCCATCATCACCGCCGGTTAGAGGCGGAGATTGGGATCAAGCCACAACCACAATCCAGCTCGAGGGCGCCGACAAGCCCCATCACCCGGACGTCGTCGTCCAGCTGTCCATCGCCGGAGTGAGGAATGGCCGTGAGTCCAAGCTGGAAGTTTTAAGCCTTGCACAACCGTCTACGAGACCCATCATTCCTGTCCACCTTGGCTGTCTTGTTGTCCGTTCTGGTACAACTGCCAACAGCCTCACGTTATTAGACAATCCGGGGAAGAGCGGTGCGCAAAGAAATGTCCCCGTGTTTCCACAGCGAGAAGGGCCCAATACCACCTGGAGGACGTATTAGCCCGGATGCAGATAGTGACACCCTCGAAAAGGTCTAAGCTATCCTGCTTCTTGGAAAACGTGAGTAGTTATGTGTATCAGTTCGACCTGGGGAAAAGGTCCTACTTAATCGTGGAAGTACCTAGGTACCGAAGTACCGAAGTACTTACCTAGGTACCTAAAGGTGCCGTCTTGCATTCAAATTGATGTCATGCCCCGGGTTTGCGGGGTCAGGCCACATGTCAGACGAGGGCCGCCAGTCAATTGAGCCCCTTTTCAAGGGGTCAAGCCCCTGCAATTGTATCTCGTGGCGCTACTGTTCGACGGCGACTATTGATGAAGATGGATTCACCGTTGTCAACACCACGCGGGTATCTCCTAGACGTTATACTATAGCTGTTTAACGTATCTTAGTTGACTTACTTCTGTCATTAGTTGCACGTTACACCAAGGTACTTTTAAATATCCAGGTACCCAAACGGTTCTAGGCACTCAGGCACTGTAGGTCAATGTTCACGTTGATTCTGCACCAAGTTGTCCACAGGGCCCTGAAGACCCACCCCTCGGTAGCATCCGAACCACCGGACGATCTTTGTTTCAGTGCACTGACTAACTGCGCGATCGATCCCTCAATTTGTCGTTTCCTACACCATGATGCACTACAAAATATCCTTTGTCGCTCCTTTGTTTGCTCGCTCAGCGCCGGCCTCGCATACATTTTCTCGATACTCAGTTTAAAACTTGTCTTTGTCCATCCTTACCGGGCACTATCGGCCTACTGCCTTTACTTCACAATTCGAGATGGCGCGACGGCAACACCTCACATTATCCGTAGTCCTGGCCTTTTTCGTCTTCATAACCTTCACATGGTTCATGTCCTCGAGCAGCCCTGCTGCTTCCGATCCTTTCTCTGCAGCAAGCGATCCGTATGACTCCACCCAGAGCTTGAACAAGGAGGGCTCTGGGTCGAGCTTGACGACGGGGTCTGTCGACTTTGGGCTGGGAGACAGCATCCTCAGCGGTGGCGCTATCGCGCCCCGTCTGGGCAATGAAACAGCCAAGTACGTCGGAATCAAATTTTCGCATAGAACTGATGTTTCTATCCGGGAACAGACCGCTGACAAGCCTTCCCTTTCAGACGTGAACTCGGCCGCGCGACCTGGAAGTTCCTCCACACCATGATGGCCCGCTTCCCCGAAAAGCCCACGCCCGACGACCAGCTCACCCTCAAGACCTTCATCACCCTTTTCTCGCGCCTATACCCCTGCGGGGAGTGCGCCGGGCACTTCCAGAAGCTTATCGCAAAGTACCCACCGCAAGTTTCGAGCCGTAACGCCGCCGCCGGCTGGGCGTGTTTTGTACACAACCAGGTCAACGAGCGCCTAAAGAAGCCAATATTTGACTGCAACAATATTGGTGACTTCTATGACTGCGGATGCGCTGAGGATCCTGGCAAGGCGCCCGAGGGCACCAACAAGGGAGAGGGCGAGCTTAAGGAACGGGAAACGGAGTCCGTGGGCTTGAAGCTGGAGAGGGAAGCGGACGGGTGAGTCGCAACGTCTTGCTACTCAGATGAGACAAGATCGTAATGCTGACGGAGTGCTGTACCAGTCTTTCGAGAGGTGGTTGATTGCGTTCTAGCCTGGAGTTTTCAAGTACGATGGACACTGGTGTCCAAGGCGGCCGCACTGTATAATCCTTGTTTCAGGCCAACCTGAGTTCCTTGGCATGCTTGAATTCTAATTCAAGCACAATTAATGATTTAACAGATCGTGGCTTACTATCCTACATCGAATCCAATGCCGCATGGTCCCTGTGGCAGTCAGCTGTCAAAAACCGAGGACGGGAACGGCAGAAGGCAACATCAGATGATGCTAGCTTCAGGGAGGCTGGGCATCTTCGACGGACTCTTGCGTAAAATGGGGCTCATAAGAATGGTTCTGATAGTATTCAATGCAATTGAAATAGTGATAAGGCTCTTAGAGACATCTGAATACCCTCAAAAGGGTACCCCATCGAGATGATCACGTGCCGATCTATGACGGAGTTGCCTGCCGGGAAGCCACCGCCCGGCCAGGAAGCCAACGCGTCGGAGCTGCCTTGAGCTCAGCGGCAGAAGCTCCAGACGTCCAGTCCAGCCCACCACTCACTTCGACCTCCAGCTTCGTCGACGTCAACTCTCCTAGAAACCATAATCCACCCACGACTTTTGCACGAACACACGCCGATCGAACTTTGAAAATCCATTTCGACCTCCCCAATCTTAGTCTTCTGCAACGACCATAGCAAACATGGAATTCGGCCGCTCAGGTAACTTGTCAGAAGGTACAGTTCATTCTTCGCGACAGTGGCTCTGCGGCTCGACAACTAACGTTCTATTGCGATAGATGGCATCCATATCGATATGGAGCACCTGAAGAAGGGTGAAGTCAAGTAGGTCACTTCTGCACCCCTTGAAAGATACCATTGCTAACCATATCCGCAGTCTGGGTACTTCGATGTAAGCCATCTTGATCGACTAGCCAACAATCAACATCTAACGGGCGCAATAGCATGGCAGTTACCTTCAAGGACGGCGTGATACTAGGTGCGATCCCTTCTCCAATTCCCATCACCTGTGTTTCCCCAATCCTCACTATTGCGCAAGGAGTGCTGACATCCCATTTCCTCTTCAGGCGCTGACTCCAGAACCACGACTGGCGCATACATCGCCAACCGAGTGACAGACAAGCTTACCCGAGTCCACGATACCATCTGGTGCTGCAGGTCTGGCTCCGCCGCCGATACACAAGCCGTTGCCGACATTGTACAGTACCAGCTGGGCATGTACCACATGATGAATGGCAAGCTGCCTACGACACAGACGGCGGCCGCGATGTTCCAGGAGCTGTGCTATGCGAACAAGGACAAGTTGAGGTGAGTGGCACAGAACATGTCTCGGCTACACTCGATAGAAGATACGGCCACAGCACATATCCAAAAGGGTGGACGTGGGTCGCAGAGCACATACCTCTGCTATCACTCGACCCTGCCCAATCTTGTGTTGGCAAATTATCAAGGGCTTTCGGCTGACAACCTCTCTACGCAGCGCTGGCCTCATTATCGCAGGCTGGGACGAGCGCAACGGCGGGCAAGTCTACAGCATTCCCCTGGGCGGGTCTCTGCACAAACAGCCTTATTCCATCGGCGGTTCCGGTTCCACCTATATCTACGGTTACTGTGACACGCACTGGAAAGAGGGCATGGAGGAGCAGGAGGCAGTGAACTTCGTCAAGGAGGCGCTGAAGGAGGCTATTCGGTGGGATGGCAGTTCGGGCGGTGTGATCCGCATGGTGGTACTGACGGCTAAGGGTGCGGATCGACACCTGTACTTGCCGGACTCGGGTTATCAGGTGCGGCATCAGTAGAGAGGGTGTGGTTGACGAGAGCAGGAGGGCGGGAAACCCTCATAGAGGCGATAATTTGGGGTGGGCAGGGGAGATGTCCCGGTCTCATCAGAAGATGCGAGTTTCCGCACGATTGAGCCAACACCGACAGCGAAGGGTCATCCTGGCTTCGGAAGCGTCCTTGCGGCGGACATTGTACGATACCACAGGAATGAAGACACCCTACGATGACAACAGCAGCCTCGAACAGAAATAGATAAGGTTGTGCAATCAAGCATCAATTCCAAGTTACACTTTGAACCCCAGGGCTGGTGCAACTCTGACCTTCAACGGATCATACGGGACGATGAGGGCCTGTTGGAGATGGAGCAGCCAGAGTGCATTCAAACCCAGGTCTATCCACTCAAGTTCAAGACAAAAGGCACATTGACGGTGTCAGGTTGTTACTGTTCAAGCGGTGCTAGGGGCTGCTTCTCAGCTGCGACAATGTCAGGGGGGATGCGTTCCTACGTCGTTACACAAGTGCCTGTCTATCCAGTGATCATGTCAGAGTTTCTTTCCTGCTACGAATGCAAATGCTTATGTAGATGGTGGTATGTGACTTCAGATGATGACTGGTATAGAACATCGATGGTAGTGGTGTCAACCTGACGGTGACCATGGCTGTATTCTTGAAGAAGGCAGGAAGCCCTCGTGGGTCACCGTCAGCATCCTAATTACATCCCAAGTGCTGGGGATCCTAAACTGAACCCCCACGCCGAGAACATCGGGAAGAAAGTTGACCACTATATAAGATAAAGCAGACGCGGGGTAGCGTGACACCCCTAAGCGGAATGCACCAATGCTACAAACGCGTGATGGACTCCGAATCAGCTGTGTTTGTCGCACTACCCACGTATACACAGGTAACCCTAGCCACATAGGTAAGACATGGTTCTTCAAGGAGGGAGGTAGCCGCTTCATTTCAAACACGATCTTCGCATCCTGGGAGTCACTATACAGCTTGGGGGGACTCAGACCCGAGGGATACGCCTTCGCTCTTGGCTGCGGGTTGCCGTCTTTTGTCTCGTCTTTCGTCTGTTCTTGCCAATCTCCAACATATTAAGGGGTAGAATTCTTGTGTAACGTCGTGTAACGAATGGTGATCGTATTGGGGCAATCGTCAATCAGGAGCAGGAGGCCAGGACAATGTTTCAGGTCGTCCTCTCTCAAATTGTGTGTGTGGGATGCAGTGCAGGAGATGTGATACTGCTGGTCCAGAATCGATGACTACATAGTATCCTCCAGTTCAAGCCTATATCAGTCGATGGAGACCTTGAGTACCAATCCCTACGGATCCATACGCATCCGTACATTAGGATGGTGGCGTCAACTGGGTCACGCCTTAGCAGCATGGGGGAGCCTGCCACCCATGCTAGCCATCCCAGATTCTGGGGTTGAGGCCCGTTCGCACGCAGGGTACGTAGGAAGGGATCCTAAGGACTTCGCAATCTGATAGGTAGAAAGAAGTCTAGAAGTATATTGTCTCTCGATAATATCCCGGATGGGCGCTGGAGGTCGAGATGTGATATACTATAACTCTCCAAAACGCAGATGCTAGATAAGGGCTGAACACCATGCGAGTGCGTGCGTGATATTTTGTGGCGTTATACGCGGGTACGTCCTACTGTGTACGTGTATGATACTGTATGCCACAATCAACCGTTCCTACCAGTGATTAATACGGATTCAATAGCGCTGATGGATTATCACTACTGCCCAGCAACCCAGCCCAAGTGGTTCCGGCTTGCTTCTCCTCGTGAACGATGTGCACATCAATTCTCACAAGCGCCTGAAGCCATGACATGCCCAACGTGGTCCGGTCCGGTCCGATCAATATGAGGCTCGTCCACCATCAGCAGATACCGATCACCTACATAGCAGCACAGGCACCCAATGGCCCAATGGTCCGAACTTTGGGCAATTTTGGAACCTCTGAAGGAACTCGTATCGTAGGCACGCAGCACATACTGTACCGTGTACATGTACTACTACCCCTCCTGGATGAGAGCCTCCACACCTCGTCACCCTGGTGGTCCAGAACGTGTCTCCAGTACTCCACGGCACTCCTCGACAGCAAGAGGAGAAAAGAGGGGACATCGGTCGACTATGTAGTAAACAGCTGTCACTGGGAGCAAGTAGAGGCTGGAGTTGACAACTGTCGTCCCCTGAATTGGCTCAAGTGGCTCAAGTGGATATTGGAGGCTGACCTTTCGAGTTATAGCAGGGCACTCAGGGCAAGGTTGCCTGGTCGACAAGCCCGGATGGTTGACTGGCGTCCGAAGATCCCAGGGTCTCTCAGTGTGCCTAGGTGCCCCGGGTGTGTCTCTGCGCGTACCGGTACCTACCCTAATTGCCCCCAGCGCCCTATCAGGCCTATCGATGACGGCACCTGGCACCAAACCGGGCAGCCGGACCCATGCCCGTCCACGGGTAATTTGTAGGTACATACCATTTGTACTGTACACCTGGGCACACTTACCTGTGGTCCCAAGCTGCCCAGAGCCAGAGCCACAGCCAGCAGAGCCACTCGAGGCCAGGCCCTCCCCGGCTGGGCCTTTGCCTCTCCACTTTCCAGGGCTCTGCTGCTCCTCCCTCCCCCGCCCATCCGTGGCAACTGGCAACTGCCAGGTTCATCTCGTTGCGGTCAAGTTTCATGATTTACTTGTCCACCACAACCTCCGAACATCATCAACCCAAGACATCATCAATCACCCAGCATCCAGCTCCGCCATCCTGCACCGGCACGCACCAGCACCTCGTCGCTCAACAATCCTGTCGATTTTTTCTCTCCGTTGTGTCCATACCTGCCCTTCTTTGCAGATTACACACTTTGATTGTGCTTGTGCTTTTTGTTGGCCTCTGCTCTGGTAAGCTATTGCGATTTTCTTATCTCTTCGCCTCTTCTCTTGCTCTCTCTGTGCTCGCACCCAATGTTTCGTTATCCGCTCGATTGGCCATGGAGATGGCCCATGGCTATGGGACATGGAGGATCCTCCGGAAGAGAGGAGGCCGACCCACGACATTCTCGACATCATCCCGTTATTCCAACCGCGTCCCAGATCGAATGCAACGACATCGCCGCGCCGCCATCATGGCATAGCAAGTGCGTCATCTGGTGATGCTACCGTTGGTTCCGAGGCACTCGATGCTGCGACTTTACCGCGCCTGGAGCCCGACGTTGATACGACCAAGACTACGGACAAAATCACGGGCGGGCTCTTAGCCCAGAGGATACATATGTTCTATGACAGCGATTCGTCGAAATCTGGCCGTCATGGTTCGCCGGCAGCAACTCCAAGCCTGCGAGTTGCATGATATGGCTTTTGGTCGAGGCCAGCCAGTCTGCATGGGCTTGGGACTTATCCTGCGCAATCAATCGAGGTCAAGAGCTACAACTGTCGCACCTCTGCCTGAACAGGTCCTATCGTTTTCCACGCTTGGGCTCGGCTCCACAAAATCAGCGGCGCTGAGGTCATTGTCGCACCTCACAATATGCAACATACCAACATCGTCGCTGCTCGCCTGGCCGGGCCTGGCTTTCTATTCGTCTGCTCTCTGAGAATCGTCCAGTGTCTTCGCCGGCGGACCCTCCCTCTACAATGAACTGCCTCCGGCCCTCCCATTTACCTCCTTTCCTGCGGACTGGCGGTCTCCGTCTGGACGGGTTCCTGTGTCCCAAGCTTATGTGGGACATCTGACGCTGGCAGAGTTGTGGAAGAGCCGGACTGCTGTCTTCTTTCTCTGGAAACTTGGTGCTTGCAGCTGTGTCCGATCAACCTCCACTGTGATCAAGATTCCCGTTTTGTTACCGAGAATGCAGAGAACAACTTGCAAACATAACGAGAGATCGAAGGCTAATTCTTAACCCGCACGGCAATAGACCAACATTGTTCCTCCGCCCACCCATCACCGACGATCACCTGCTAGATCACAGCTGCTCTGGAACCTCCGAGCAGCCTCGACACAATATACGGCTAAACCTCAGGATAACACTCTTGTCCAATTGGAGGATCGAAATAACTCTCATGATATGGCAGCTGTGATTGGAGACTATAGCACCAATCACTCATCAGGATTCCACACTATGATCACAACCCAAGGTCTACCATACTCAACTCAAGAAACCTCCCACTACCGATCTAACAGCCACTCTCGAGACTCGACCCCACGCTGCCATTCTTCCTCCCGACAACGATCTTCCCCAAGGTACACAACGATAAAAGCAGGGCCCACAGAGGGCAGCGGCGCATCACGTCTGCCCTCGCCCCCTGACTCTTCGTCGTCTTCTGCTAGTACGGGAAGCACGTCGCGGTCTGACGACAATCTCAAATCTCAAGCCCCGACTCAGATTGCGTCGCAGCATGGGCAGAAGCAGGCATACATGGACCCAGCCGCGCAACAATCTGCGCCGGGATCATCAATTGCCAGTTCTGCTACCGCCGTCAATACCTCCGACGCCTCGTCTCAAGCCCTGCCCCGATCCATCGAACCAAGTCATGTCCTCCCCTCTCCCGCCTCCTATACTGGCCACGGATGGAATACCTCCCAGGCAACATTAACATCGGCCGACGAACAACCTCAAACCACTACCATCAAGATTCGGGACATTGCCCATGTTCAGACGCTTGCGCGAACAGAACTGGGGTCTAGCACACTCAACGATGCTCCTTTACAAGCTATGAAGTACGACCTTAGCGAATGCCCTATAGGGGACGTCATCGAGATGGTTGCCGCGTTGTTGACGAAGATCACCACCACCAACGATCTCCAGCACGACGCCCTCAGCCGGAACGCCATCGAACGGAACGCTAGTCACGTCAAGCAGGCGCAGGCCCAGAACGAAGGATCAGCCTCGGAGCATAGCATGAGCCCTTTAAGCAGCAGCGTCCTGGCATTCCATGGCAAGAACGTGCCTGCTATCACAATACTGAGCTACCTGACGCGGATACACAAGTACTGCCCTACGACGTTTGAAGTCTTTTTAAGCCTGCTAGTTTACTTCGACCGCATGACAGAACGGGTAAACGACATCGTGATGAAGGCAGAGGAGGAGAAAAAGTCGCGCCAACCCCTAGAGCCGGTACAGTCCGATATCGATATGAAAGATGACGACGATGGTAGCACCGGTAGCGACGAGGATCTAGATGAGGACATAGCCGATGACGACTCGGAGAGCGACATAGAGGAGTCGGCTTCGGGCCAAAATGGAGAAACGGCCTCAGCACTGAAGCAGGAGAGCGGTGGCGGCAAGGCTGCTGAAGTCAAGTCTGCCGCAAGTCAACCAACATTTTTCGTGGTAGACAGCTTCAATATCCATAGGCTGATAATCGCTGGGGTGACATGTGCGAGCAAATTCTTCTCGGACGTGTTTTACACCAACTCGAGATATGCCAAGGTACGTTTGTGAGAGACTAATATCACCCTTTGGCTTCTAGTGTTTCCTCTATCATTGCCAGCTCACTATGAAATCCGAGCTTCGAGAGCTATGCTGACATGTCAACTTCACAGGTCGGCGGTCTTCCCCTTGCCGAACTCAATCATCTCGAGATTCAATTTCTACTCCTAAACGACTTCCGTCTCGCTATCCAGGTGGAAGATCTGGAGGCCTATGCGACCATGCTGGTTGAGTTTTATGCTCGTGAAGTGGTTGCCCAAGGTTTGCGGCCAGTTGCTGCTTGATGACTGCCGAAAGGCACATGTTTGTGGGATTACCTTGTCGGCTTTGATACCCGGTTAGATGTTGGACCTGCATTAGACGAGAGAAAGCACGAGGCAATGACGCTACACGCTGTATACCACAGCATGACATGACCTATATCATAATTGTCTGGCGTTAGAGGTTGCAATTCAACTTGATTTCATGTCTCCCTTTCATCAGCGTAATGCTCTTTTAGCTTCTGCCGAGATCCTTGGACAGGCCTATCCTTGGTTGACCTCCTTCGGAGATAGGGGAGATCGCGCTAGGTTTCCGCCCCTTAGATCGTAATAATCCATGGCCTTATGATTTGAATACTAAAACAAACGCCATCTGAATTGGTAATTCTATGCTAGGTCTTTATGCATGGTATTGAACAGACCGTGTGCCCTCTTACCCAGCACAACCAAACTTGGTAGGGAGAGTTGCGCTGTTGGCAGCAACGGGCATTCCGTCTAAGCAGGCTGATGTGGCCAACATGTCAGTCAAGGTGGCTATCATCCGTTGCAATATATAACCAGCCTGTGCACATACAAGCTACAGATAGATACGGGAAGTAACCAATTTTGTGGTTTACTTGAATTGTTATGGTGCTTCAATAGATAACAAAGCGCATAGTCACTACCCTCTTCAATAATGATCCTATTTCGATTGCAACTGATATTGGCTTTAAAGCGGCGATCACCTAAGTCACACATTCGGTATTGACATCAAAAGGGATAGGTATGTAGATAGTCTATATTGTGGTTTTTTGCTGGGGCATAATATTAAGATGGACGGATGGCAATTACTTACATTTTACTATACCCGGGGCCTCCACATGGTATGTATGAAGAACGAGGCAGGACGTCCACTGCCTCCTGATGATTGTTACACCATCGCAATAGCTGGTATAAACAGCTGTACAAGGATTTGATTGAAGAGAGATCAAATATTCAGATCACTATTCGCGTCTGCTATTATGCGAGGGAAATGCTACTATCATGTTCTGATGCTAGACCAATTGGAGGACACGGCAGGTTATTGTGCTTGCATTTAGTACGTATACACCCGTGACCGAACGACAGGGTATCATAATATAGAACTCCATAGCTACTATATCCCTATACCTCTTGTTCTTGCTTATACCGACTTGTGTGCCAGGACTGCCGGCTTACTCTTCTCAAAGATCAATCGTTACTGCAACTATACCGTCTGCCAGTGGCCCAGTGATAAACAACCGCGCCTGCTTCTTCCCCTGATTCGTATCTGGGTCGATGGCGACCAACACAGCTGTGGAAGCAGTCTGGATGACGTTCCCATCATCTTGAAAAACAAGCCTGCGTGCCCATCGCCCTACCTGCCCATCAACTCTACTCGTCGTCTCTCCGGTGTCTACTATCGGCTGCACCAGCCAGACCATCACCGCATTCGGCCCGCCTGGGAACAGTATAGCACGCGCGAGGCCAGCGAGCACGTACCCGCTGGCATCCCGCCCTGTCCTGGACACGTAAGGGTCGGAGAAGTAGGACGGGTTGTCGAGCGTGCAGGGGAGCTGGATCGTCTCGGAGATCTTCAGGCTGGGCGGCCGGTCCTCGTCTACCTCCGCGAGGAGGAGCTGGCCGCTCGTGGCGCTGCAGACCGCGATGTCGGACGGGTCCCTGCCGCGGCCCAGACCGTTGTTCATGTCGATCTTGTTGGCTACGGTGCCAGCCACGCCGGAGGTGTCGTCGTCCGCGGCCGTTCTCACATCGGTATCATCTGTCCTCTGGGAGAGAGGTTGAGCGAGCCGCAGGTGGACCAGGTCTGTTTGTTGGCCGATGGAGCCATATGATACCTCCTCGACTAGTCTCAAGAGACCTTCGCGGTGGAAATGGTCGTTTGTGATGTAGATCTCGTCAAGCGAGTTGAAGAGGACGTCGTTGGGCGTTCGGATCAGCGGGTGCCAGATGGAACGGATATGTATTGCCTCTGACGTGCCGATCTTGTGATGAAATATCTCGAGTCGCGAACGTGCTCGCGGGATGTCTGAATCTTTTTGGGCCGAGGTTGGTCTACTGTAATAATCCGGATTGGGTAGATGGTTGACAGCAACAATGAAGATGGAGGTTGGGTCGTCTTCAGGATAAATATCGATGCCATGTGTGTTGAAAGGGCCTTCGAAATTGAGCAGTGCGAGCCGTTTTGTCGCTAAGGTCTGCGTCTGGTATCAGTTCATGACCGAGCTCGAAGCCGTCTCTGGAGGCATACCCACAGTGGCATCAATAACAACAAAGCTCCCTTGTCCGATTGACTTGGCGTCGTTCCAGATAGTCAACCTTGTTGGAACATGGTCAGCTTGATAAGACAACCCCAGGGCTGTGCTTGGAGGGTCAG
This sequence comes from Cytospora leucostoma, assembly GCA_003795295.1. Lineage (NCBI taxonomy): Eukaryota > Fungi > Ascomycota > Sordariomycetes > Diaporthales > Cytosporaceae > Cytospora > Cytospora leucostoma. Next base: position 37,492 of record LKEB01000078.1, read on the forward strand.
GCACGAACGGAGGAAACCAAGTCTGCCGGGTTTTCTTGTCCGCCTCTGACGCACCGAACAGTTGGCCAGACGGTGCATGGAAATGCAAATCCTCGGTACACACAGTATCCGAGATGATATGTAGGTCTTCTCCGTGTATGTTTTTGATCAATTGGAAAAGCCGGCCGATTCCCAGGACCTCTATTCGTCGTGTGAGAGGTGTGAAGATGTTGGCGAGGAAAGAGAACATCCTGGCTGAAATGTAGTGAAACCTTAGAATTAGTTTTGATAAATATACCGTCTGAGTTATAAGTGGTGATAAAGATTAGCATATATATCAAATTATGGTCGACTTGTTGTATGGGTATGTGGAGAATTCAACGTGATTCGAACAGTGTTGTCAGTAAGTCTGTATAAACGTGCCAAGTACAGCGGTAGGCTAAATGAAGAAGGTGGTACTTATACCAATATGGCCAAAAAGATCTCCTAGGGATGGAAGCCAGCCAAGTAGCAGACCTGAGCTGATCGTTACGGTATCGGTATATCGGGGTAATAAGGTAGGGTAGGAATGAACTGCTGTTGACCCCAATGATTACTTGGCCATGCAGTAACAGGGGTCGGGTCATGATATTCCCATGTACTGGTACAATGGTCTGAGGAACTAACATCTCTGGGGGTTCATGGAGAAACGCAAGATAACTCAGACGCCACAACGCGGCAAGTTATACTGCTTGGAAGAGGAATATACAATGTAAGACTGCGTGGGCTCTCGCGTTCGAGTAGAACTGGACAGAGGCTGTCTGTTCTATAAAACGATGAACCCCGAGTTCTGTTCACATTGAATCAAATTATCATTTCCATTCCAGGTTCTCTTTTCTACCTTATCGTCGCACCTGGTAAACTAGAGCACGATGGATTTGGCCACTCCTACATATCAGATCTCAACCGAGCTATCCGAGCTCTTCTCTCTCGTGGAGAAGAGATACGACACCACAAACCTGGGCAAGGATCAGTGGTATCTGTTGACCATCTCATGCTTGGCATCCGGACCCAGTCCCGAGACCGCGGCCGACCTATACCTTTACTTGATCAATAGCCCTGAGCACAGCAGAAGCTGCGCCCGGCAGGCCCTGGTGCGCCGGCTGCGAGAGGCCCTCGTCAAGTCGGTAGCCCTCATCGGCGTCTGTAAGCCACTCGAGGCTATGTACGCAATCAGCCGCGTTGAGAGGGAGGAAGACAAGGACTACACTACCACACGAGACGGCTGGCAGTGTGACGAGGCCAACCACGCTCGGAGCAGGGCATTTTACAACAAACTCTATGGCAGGAACGCGGGTGACACGGACGGCCTCTTCGCGGCTCACAGGGACTTTGACTTTGTCTGTGAGGAAATCACATATGGGTTCTACCTTGGGGATCGCCAGACGCTTAATGACATCGAGACCGAGACGGTAGTCCTCGCGGCTATCATGTCGCAGAACCTGAAATTTGAGACCCACTGGCACATCCGTGGCACGAGAAGGCTCGGTGTTGCGCGGGGAGATGTCAAGGTGATGTGGGAGGCGATCCAGCTGATTGCGAAACACTTTGGAACAAAGCTGGGCAATGTGCCATCTATCGATGAGGTGGAACCAGATGTTTGATGTATTCATATTTCAATGCCTTACTCTGACAGATTGCCTCAATTCTAGACAACCTTCTTGATCGGATATCAAGTTTCTCATGCAGGAGAATGGCCTGCTTACTTCCCCTCGTCACCCTGCTTGACAGCAAGACTGCTGCGGCTAGCGACCAGCGCAGCAAGTGCCCGCATGCTTGATGTCTCCATGAGGTCAAACACTGCTATGTCGGCGTCTAAGTGCTTCAGGATCCATGTGCGTAGTTCTACCGCCACGAGGGAGTCCACACCCATCCCATGCAGGGGCTTATTGGGGTCCACATCACCGGCCGAAATGTTGAGCGCATTGACGAGCTTTTGAGCGATTGCATCGTAGACGACCTCGCATGCGGCCTCAAATGATTCGGCGGCTGTGAGCATGAGCCCATAATTGGCTGCCGAGTTGCCTCCTTCACCGGCTCCAGTCTCCCCGTATCCCGTGCGGATCTGGTGAAGGTGTCTCACAAGCGGGTCGGCCATCCAGCCGCAAGGTTCCAGCCCCTGGAGGGCTCTTGCCTCGGGTAGTTGGAGCCCCAGCGATACCTGCGTCTTCAAAAGTGACGGGACTGCAAGGGAAGGGTCGCAGAGCTCGTTCAGGATGGCGTGTAACTCCTCCTGACGCGTCCCTTCTGCACCAATGTGGCGCATGAGGTTTACCAGGTCTTCCTTGTTCTCGGCGACATAACCCACGGATAGTACCATGCCTACATCGAGCACATGGGCTTTGAGTCCGTTGAGAACCCGGTAACGCGCAAGCGCGTCCTGAAAGCAGTTTCCCATGTTGTAGTTGGACTGTCCTCGGTTGCCCCAGATGGTTGAGATTGAGGACAGCAAGATGAAGAAGTCCAACTCCTTGGGGAGGGCGTTGTGCAGATTCCACGAGGCTTGGACCTTTGGCCGCACGGCGGCATAGTAGTCTTCCAGAGACATGTTGACGAACAACGAGTCCTATCACCGGAGTCAAATTAGTTGGTTTCCTTCCGAGAACAGCGTGAGGAAGAGGATGTCATACCTTGAGTACCATTGAGCCCTGGATACATCCTTTGACAAGAGGCATGCCATTTGCGTGACATTCAGCGAGGGCCGCTTCCAAGGCTGCGAGGTCTGACACATCGCAAGGCGGCGTGGCTACCCTCACGCCGAGAGACTCGAGGTCGCTGACCAACTCGCGAGATGAGGATGTGCTATTCCCCGACCGTGACAGTAAAATCAAATTCTTGGCACCCCTGCTTGCCATCCATCTAGAAATACTTCTACCGAGACCACCGAGACCACCGGAGATCAAGTACGAAGCACTGTGGTCGAGGTCATACGTATCCTTCCGGCTCGGGACGATCTGAAGACGACAAAAGTTAGCGACGTCTGAGGAACAGTCCCAGGTGCTATCAAATTATTGTGTGGAAACCTTACCGGAACGATATCGTCTTCATGTGGCTCAAGCACAATTTTGCCCGAGTGTATGCCGCTTTGCATGTACCTGAAGGCCTCCTGGATTGCTGAAAACGTGTATGAAATGGTGGGCGATAGTGCGCCGATCTTCCCCTCACGCACAAGTCTCATCAGGTCGTCCATGACGACGCCGAATCGCTCAGGCTTGTGCTCACACATGAAGCTGATATCCACAAAGGCGAAGCTGACATTGTTTCGGAAGGTTGCCATATTAAGCCGCGCAGACGAGTAGATATCCACCTTGCCGACCTCGACGAAGCGACCAAAGGGCGCCATGGAATCCCAAGTCGCCCTCAGGGCATCGCCCGAGAGGGAGTTCACGGCAACATCGACCCCTCGCCCCTTGGTAAGCCGCTTGATGCCCTTGGCAAAGGTCAAGTCCCTGCTCGAGAGGATATGATCCTTGGGGATGCCGTACTTCTCTATCAGGAGGTCACGCTTCTCGATCGAACCCACGGTAGCATAGATTTCGGCTCCTCTGACCTTGGCAAGCTGGATGCATGCCTGCCCAACACCGCCGGCAGCGGCGTGGATGAGTACTGATTCGCCAGGCTGAATATTTGCCATCTCATACAACGCCACATATGCTGTGACGAAGACAACCGCGAAGCCAGCGGCAGTCTTGAATGACATGTTGTCAGGGATCCGTGCTAGCGACAGCTCGCTGGAACGAGAGTATGTCCCGAACGCACCCAGCCAGTACCCAATACCGCACACACGGTCCCCGACGCGGAGGTTGCAATTTGTACCAGTACGGGTGACTATGCCGGCACCTTCACAGCCCAAGTTGTTGCCGACCACCTGGCCGAGCGCGACCATGATGTCGAGGAAGTTGAGCCCGGCAGCGACGATCTTGAACTCCACCTCGCCCTCTGCAAGCGGCGTATCGTGCCTCGGGTCATCGACAAATTGCAGCGTATCCAGGAGCCCTGGCGAACCGATGACAAGCCTCAGCGCTCTGCTGCCGTCGTCGCCCCCGAACTTCCCTGTAGATGCCGCCTGCTGTGTCGTCTTTGCGACGATTGCCTTGTTCATCTGGAAGTCCTCCACCAGGCGGCAGACGTGGAGAACGCCATCTGGTGATTCCCAGAAGCTGTTGTCAGGAGTAGACGCTGGTCTGGCTTTGCGAGCATTGATTGAGTTGACGATGTTCCTCGTGGTCTCGGCAACAGCACGTGCGGAAGTGACCTCGGCGACCGCCAGAGTGACGAAGTTGATGACGGGATTTTCCTGTCGAATCACTCTTGCGAGCCCATTGACCATCTCGCCGTCGGGGCTCTGAGAGCCAGGTCCACCGCCTTGTGTGAGCCAGATCAGCGAGTCCAAGTTCGCGGTCATGTCTTTCAATAGCTGCAACTGGCCCTCATCCACGTGGCTCAGATAACTGGAATCCAATTCGGGCAGGAAGATGCACTGTTTCTGCCCAAAGTCCGTGGCACTCATGTGGTCATCGAGAGAGACAGTACGCAACTGTGGTACAACATTCAGGAGCATCCGCTCGAGTTCCTCTGCAACTTCTGTCTGGAGCTTGGAACGCGCGTCAAAGATGACGACGGTAGGGCGGAGAGCTCGCGCTGCTGTGGTCTCGGTCTCCAAGGCAGTCGCCACCAGGACACCGTTCAGGTGATTCGCCTCATCATAGTAGTCTTGGAAGTATATGTCAACGCCACTGAAGCCAACACGCTTGAGGTGCTTCTCCCAGTCCGATGCTGGCATCAGCGGGCCCCATTGACGGTGCGGCTCCTCCGAAAGCCACCACCCGGGCAACAAGCCGAACCCGAATCCCGTCCTGAGAACGGCAGAATTGGTGAGCTCGTTCAGGATGAGCTTTCCGCCGGGCTTCAACAGCTTGCGGCAGTTTTCAAGCGTGTGCTCAATGTTCTTGGTGGCATGTATGACATTGGCGGCTATAATAACATCGTAGCTATTGGGTTCGAAACCCTGCTGGATAGCATCCTTTTCAGCATTAAAGGTCTTGAAACCCATACGACTTGCGGTCTTGTGAAATTTGACCTTGGCCTGTTCGAAAAAGGACGGCGATATGTCGGTGAAGTCATACTTCTCGAACCGGGGCGCCCCTTCGCCATCCCCGTGGCGCGTGAGCACATCCAGGATGGGCACCGTAGCTCCGCCAGTACCAGCGCCGACCTCCAAGATGGAGATTCCGCTGTTCTTGTGGGCCATATTGTCAATGTAGTTGACAATGTAAGAGTAACCGAGCTGAGACCCAGTTCCTCGCGCGTAAACGTTCTCCAGGATCGGCGTGTTGAAGAATACTTCAAGCGGGTCGAGCGTCCCTTGCAGCATCTCGCGCAGGTTTCGACCAACAGTCACTGTCATCATAGCCTCGGGTGTCGAAACTTCCATCTCGGACTCAAGGTCTGCGAAGAACTCGTCGTCTTCAGCCAGGCCGTCCCAGTCGAGTCCTTTCGCATGAACCAGCTCGCCTCGCGCATAGCACTCAAACTGGTGCTTCATCCAACTGATGTACTTCTGGTACCATGGTTTTGCATTGTCGAGTTTTGACTCATCGTGTAAATTCATGTATCGACGGATATACAAGTAGCAGAGCATCTCGACTTTGGCGATGACCTCGGTTGGGTCGAAACCAGTCAACTCCTCACCTGGGCGGAACAATTTGACCGCAGTTTCCTGGTTGATGAAGTCGATATCGGGCTTCCACTCTTGATTGAAGCAGAGATGTCGATCGAAAGGATCCTGTTGATTTTGCTGGCCACTTGAGATTGATGTAGCTACGAAGTCCTCAATAGTGATGATCGGCTCCCTCGTGATTGGGTCCACTCCGGTGGTGTTTGCTTGAATCTGCCGCATGCCTAGGGCTTGAGCCTTGGATGAGACACGGATAGAGTTGTGTGCCAGAAGGGTGTCAATCCCATTTGCGGCAATCCACAGTTCCTTGATCGACGTTGGGACAACAGCGTTGCCGAGGTCCTGTCCTCCTTTTGTAAGCGCCACGATTGTGGTCTGGAAAACCCCATCCAGCGTTGTAGGATGGATCAGATGTGGCTGAACATAGCCAGATGGCACCCTGTTCCGGAGATCAGGGGCCGTGATTGTTGCAACAGCCCCTTGGCTGCTGTCAATGGCAATGTCTGATAGGTTCTGGAAGGTCTCGCCGAAATCAAACCCGACAGTATGCAGTAGCTCATATAGCTGTATAGTAGGAACCTGCTTTATACACGAAGTCTCACCGCTTGCGATAGACTCGGTACAGTGTCGAAGGAATTCGTGTTGCTCCAGGCCATCATCTACCGCGGTTACGAGGTCCTGGTACTCCGCTTGGATGAGCCCCCGACAGTGATCCCTCCATTCATCTCCATCGTGGCTGGATAGCTGGAACTCACTCCAACTCGATGAGGTACTCGAGATGCTGTCCAGATATGGACGCACATAGAAGTGCGTCTCGACGCCATCCACACTCGTCGGAACTCTGAGTGCAGCCATGAACACGACTTCTCTCATGCGAAACCCCTTGAGCACCTTTTGTGGGTTCGATAGCTGGCGCATGGCTTCGATGGCCATCACGAGCATACCTGCAGCAGGGTATATGATGCTTCCCGTGATCATGTGGTCCTTCACCCACGGATTCTCGTTGAGACGAATCCAGTTTCTCCAGATCGCGTTCGTCTTGTTCCAGTCCGGAACGGGAGCCCCGAGCAGCTCATGCCTAGGATGCTCACGGAGCCGATAGCCTTTGCTAAGGCGGCTTTCTCGCCAGTATGTGGTTCTGTGATTGAAAGGGTAGGGAGGGAGGTCAACAACCATCTTGGGAGACTCATGCTTGGAGTCATGAATGCCGCGGGAATTGTTCACGGCCTCGATGTCGATGTGTTGGCCTCTGGTGTAAAGCCAGCCAGCTGCTTCCATAATAGTACCAATGGCATCCTCACGACGCCGGAGCAATGTCGTATAACCGATGTCTTTTGTGTTGGGGATTGCTCCCATAATCTCCCGCAACGGTCCCTGGAGGGCGGAATGTGGCCCTAACTCCAAGAACTCGGTAACTGGATTGGGCGGCTGCTGGTCGCCGAGTTTCGTAGTGACGGTCGACTTGTCAGTGAGTATATGTGAAACAGCATCAGAGAACTTGACAGGAGAAACAAGATTGTCTACCCAGTAATCAGGGGTCTGTAGTTCACGGATTGGCAGGCGGCCACCAGTAAGGCTGGAATAGAACTTCGGTGCTTCAGTCTGCGTGCTGCCGTTGATATCATTGCTGTCCACATCGATCTCGGCAATGAGACGACGATACTCCTCAGCTATGGGCTGCATGAACCTTGAGTGGTAGGCGTTGTCGACATTGAGTCGTCGATTGAAGATGGCCTCATCGGAGAGTCGTCTCTGGAGAATTTCAATCTCCTTCACATTGCCACTAATAGTGACACTGGTTGGACTGTTGAAGCATGCAACCACGAGACTCTTGAGGTCTGAAATGTGATCCAGGGCCGTCTCTTGGCCAAGCCCGACTGCTATCATGCCTACTTCGCCTTCGTCCTCTTTGGCAATGTGAGGAAGTCTTGCGGAAAGCAGGCCTCTGTAGTATGCAATGCGCCAAGCACTTTCACGCGAGATTGCACCTACAGAGTAAGCTGCAGCTATCTCGCCGGATGAATGGCCCACGACAGCGCTCGGGTAAGTCGCCCAACTTCTCAAGAGCTCTACGAGAGCAACTTGCAGAATTGTGCAGATAGGCTGGCTGTAGGCGGCATTGTTGATGGTAGAGTTGGCCTGCTTCTCCGTGAACATCATTTCTGTCAGCGTCCATGAGCATCCGAGCTTTTTCAGATACCTCTCGGCATCCTGAATACTCTTCTCGAAGACTTCGAAGAGCATCAGCTCCCTTGCCATGCCGGCCCATTGTGCACCTTGCCCAGTAAAAACGAAGGCAAGTTTACCGCCAACACCTGCTCGCACCGGTACAAGTGAGCCGCTGGCGAGTGTGTTCTCGAGAGATGCAAAGTCTTTGGCGATCGCGTACGCTCTCCAAGGGAAATGAGTCCGCTTTGACCAGAGCGTGTAGCTGAAGTTGCGAAGAGGTTGATCGTTGTTATCGATACTAGGCAAGTGCCGCGAGATCATGTCGCTGTAGGATTTTGCCAGACGGTGGATTCCATCGTTATCATGAGCTGATAAAGTGAAGATACGTAGGCCCTTTGACTTTGGTGCCCAATTGTGGCCATTAATAGCACCATTGCCATTGACAGCAATCGGTTGGGTATCTCCACTGATTCGAGACGCGCCGTTGGCAGCAGAGCCTCCGTTGGCAGCAGAGCCCCCATTGACAGCTCCGTTCCCATTCGTCTTGGCCCCTAGAGATGGGGAGATCACAGTACCATGTGTCCCTTTGAGGTTCCGTGACTTGAGGTAGTGATACGCATCATCGACGATGACATGAGCATTGCTGCCGCCAAACCCAAAGGAGTTGACGGATGCTCGCCTCAGTCCTGGATGTTTCCAGGAGGTAAGCTCTGTGGGGAATGCCAAGTTCCATTCATCTGCTGGAATCTTGGGGTTGAGCCTTTCAAAGTTGAGGTTGGGAGGAATAAGGCCGCTCTCAAGGACATGAACTGCCTTGATCAGTCCAGCGATTCCAGCAGCGCCCTCTAGATGGCCTAGGTTGCCCTTCAAGGCGCCGATGTAGATTGGATCCTCGCTTGACCGCGAGGCTGTGAAGCAGTCGCTAATAGCTCCTGCCTCGAGGGGATCGCCTATCGGAGTGCCAGTGCCGTGCGCTTCAAAGAATCGAGTGTCATCCAGGCCAAGCCCGGCACGGGAATATGCGGACCGAATCAGTGCTTCCTGTCCCTGTCTCGTAGGCTGTGTTATGCCAGGGGATTTGCCATCCTGATTCGAGGCACTGCCACGAATCACGGCACGGATGGTGTCTCCGTCCCTGAGGGCATCCGAGACGCGTTTGAGGACCATCATGCCAAAGCCCTCGCCACGGGCATAGCCATTAGCCCTGTGATCGAAGCTGTAACATTTCCCGTCCGGGGAAAGAAACCCAAGAGTCGTCAGAGGCAGCATAGTCTCAGGGTGGACTATATGAGCATTGTCAATTGATATATGGTCCTTTTTGGGTTTTTAAATACTGCAGGTCTCATGATAACTTACACATCAGATTGCATCCGCCGACGACAGCCATATCCACCTCCCCAGTTCGAAGGCTGACACAGCCAAGATGCGCGGCGTTGAGACTTGAAGAACAAGCCGTATCAATTGATAGGCTTGGGCCACGGAAATCATAGAACCAACTGAGTCTGTTGGAAAGAAGAGTAGCTGGAACCCCGGTAGCGGTATACTTGATATCTTTGTCCGGATCGCTGAGGATGATCTTCTCATACTCGCTCGTGAAGCTCCCAATATAGACAGCTGTGTTCGAGCCGATGGCTGCAGACATTGGGATTCCGGCTGCTGGCGAGTTAGCATGATGATAGGACGGCAATCCTGGCCAGGAGACAAAAGCCTACCATTCTCGAGGGCATGATAGGTTGTCTCAAGTAAGCCTCGCTGTTGGGGATCGAGATACACGGCCTCATTTGGAGAGATGGAGAAGAATGGTGCGTCGAATGCAGCAATGTCTCCCTTCAGGTAATGAGCATGACGTGTGTTGACCTGTAGATTTAGTCTCTCTCATTATCATACACGTAGAAAAGATCCGTCGACTTACGATACCAAACCGCCCCTGGTCAGGGTGATAAAAGGCATCAACATTGAATCGGTCGCTGGGTGTTTCGCTGCGGGCGGATCTTCCGTGGGCCAACAAGTCATAGAATGACTTGGGGTCACTCGCGTCGCCAGGAAACCTAAGTCCAATGCCGACGACGGCAATATCTTCAATTGTGTACTGTGACATGCTGGGAAGCTAGCATTAAAGGATGTGTGATACGCAGACAAATGGCTGTCAGTGTGGATAGTCTTCTTGCCTCATCGATAGCCTCTAGAGCTTCGAAGAGAGAATCTGTGGAAGAGTCCAGGAATCGACTATCGCCTGGGGAGTTGCAGATTTAAGTTTCTCTTGATTCACACCTCTTTAAGGAAGCTTCCTGGTCACACTGGACATTTTGTGCTTCAATGCAGTTTTCCGATCATTTAGAGGTGGGAAAAGGCACTTCCAAAGGAGGGTAGCAAACCATTCGCTCTAGGATTGACATTGCCAGGTATTGAAGATTGTCGCGAGGTTTAGGTTAGGCCAATGCAGCTGCATTAGCGATTCGCTTTCGCGCAACAAAGATACATATCCTAGATGATGTTTCCCTTGGGTAGTATCTCATCTCGTATAGCCTCCACACCACCACACCTAACATGCTTCCACATCATCCCACATTGACGCCGCTATGACTAGATATCTACCGAGTGTGGGCATGATCGGAGGCGTGAAGGACCTTGATGCGCCCAAGGGGCTGCTCGTCTCAGTAAGCAACCCTTGGGAAGTATGAACTTCGTCAAGACAAGGATGTCACTTCGTCAATAACATGTGCTTGGTACTGTTCGTATATGGTATAGTGCTCTCTGGTATCATTATACAACTCAGTCCAATACCTGTCTTGCATTGCCCTCCCAAGGGCTATTGATAGTTGAGAGCCATCTCAAATAGTGGATATTAATATCAGCGATCTATAACATATGGTTCCCGGGAATCTCCTGAGTAGGCAACTGTACATACTACATGGGTAATTCATACAAAAAGATCTCGAACAAGGGAGTCTCAGACAAGCCACCCTCAAGTACCTACATTGCAGTATACTAATAGTACCGTACTCGGTTAGGTTTCAACACGCCTTTTCTACTTATCCGCTCCATATACTTCCAGCCAGGCCTTCTCCGCGAGGCAAACCCCGAGTGGTGCATATGCTGCTGGCCCGCGACCTCCAGGGATCAGGGCGACTAAACACATACCACATCATCGAGCATGGAAACTATGTGCTGACATACATGAGCAAATCAGGAGTGACAACTTCCACCTCTGAAGCGTAGATAGCCGGAAAGTCCTAACGTAACCCAAGCCGCGTTCGAGTGCCTACCCTAAGATGGCAGGGGTGCAATTACTATTTGTCGCCGGCATACACATTGCAACTCTATGCTGACATACATGAGCAGGATCCGAAGTGACGTATTCAAATCTCTACAGCGAGGATAGTTAGGAGCTGAGAACGTCACCCGATACTGAATGCCCAGAATGATAAGAGGGACATCATGCTATGCCCCGGTATGCTGACGAATTAGTCCTGCGGAATCTCGATGCCTACCCTGGACCTGCAGAATCTCGATGCTCAACTGCAAGGCTACGCAATTCCTTATCCGGATAATCAAAAGAACCCCCACGCTTAGATGCTTTAGCCGGACTGTCGTTGCATTTGTTACGAATCGCACTCAGATGCATGTTGATCCCATGGCCACGTCTGCATATCCCGCCTTTTTGCATCTCAGTGGTAAGGAGTGGCATGGCAAGTATCGCTACATCTGAATATGGCGTGAATGCTCTACAAAACGTCTGGGGTGTTTATGACCGCGGCCACGTCGGCATACAACCTCGGAAAACTTCATTCGCATCCCTCCTCCCCAGACACAAGGTTGTGTGGATACGTTGTTCACCTAGGCACAGTTCTCATTTACCCCCGCAATCAACACCCCAGGACAGAGCGGCTACAACCTCGGCTGTTGAATCGTCAAAATAGGATCTCGATCGCCTAGGATCACACTTCACTGGATAGTCTGGACGTAAGTCCATTCATGTTCAGGAAGGCATTGTTGTGCACTTGCATGGCTTGCCAGATAAATGCCGTCAATCATTCTCTAAGTTCAATTCTACATAGGTGTCTCGATCATAATTGAGCCATTCCATGGCCATTGCAACTCGTAGTTACCAAAATCATTCTGTTTTCTAACCCCCAAGCCCAACAATGGCGAGTCTCTACATCATCGCATCCGTGTTGAGTCTCATATCACTCTACGTTCTCAAGTATGCGTACCCACGTCCTTATCCAGGCATTCCCTACAATCGGGTGTCTGCAAGACGTCTCTTCGGAGACATACCAGACTTGCTCAAAGCCGTCAAGACAACCAACGACCCAGCCAAGTTCGTGTTCCAGCAATGCAGAAAGCTCAAGTCGCCCGTCATCCAGCTGTTCCTTAAGCCCTTCTCAAATCCCGTGATATTCGTCGACGATGTCAGGGAAGTCAAGGACATGCTGGGAATGCGAACAAGCGAGTTCGACAGGGCGCCGAGCACCGCGGCGGCCTTCGAGCCGCTTAGCCCGCATTCGAGGATCGTCAAGCCTACAAATGCGGAGTGGCGGTCCCAAAGGCGGTACTGGGAGGGGGTCATGGGGCGAGCATTCCTGTCCAAGGTGGTTGCGCCCAAGATGTATGACTGTGCCCTCGAACTCATCGAGCTTTTCAAGACGAAGGCTGCCATAGCTGATGGTAGGCCATTCGCCTGCCAAGATGACTTCGACATAGCAGCCTTCGACGTCATCTGGGCCTCCAATATGGGCTCGAAGCTCAATGCGCTGGAAGCCCAACGTGCTGGCATACTTGAAGCGGCCAGGTCGCTGGCCCAACCTACTTCAAAGGACTCCCCGGCTGCTCTACCTATCATACCAACACCTGAAATTCACCGAGCCACCTCCTACTTCATCCATAGCATCGAAAAGACGCTCAAGTCATATTCTCCACCGTTGCATCACTGGCTCCTCCGTTGGCTGCCGCAGTACCAGCGATATTGGAGTTTGAAAAATGACATGATCAACTCAAGGATAGAGGAGGTCCGCGCGCAGTTTGTCGAATTGTCTGATGATGAAATGCGTCAGAGGGCAGACACTTGTGTGTTAGACATGGGTCTTCGTCGAGAGCGCCTTGGCCTCGGAGATGGCCCCGATAAGATGGCTATACCATCAACGCAAGAATTACATGACGAAATGTTCCTCTTCCTTATTGCTGTGAGTGAAAATCTCTCAGAAGCTCGACACACATAGCTCGCTAACTAGGTCATAGGGTCACGAGACCACAGCTGTCACACTTGCCTGGTCCGTCAAGTTTCTCACCCAACACCCAGAGAAGCAAGGCAAATTGCGCCAAGCACTCATCAATACCTTCCCAAGAGCGGCAGACGGAGTTTTGCCCAGTATCGACGACCTTTTAAGCAAGCCTATCCCTTACATGGATGCCTGCATAGAGGAGTTCGTGCGTCTTGGGAACATCCATCCCAGGCTAGTGCGCATTGCCACAGTGGACACGCAGGTCCTCGGTTACCCCATCCCAAAGGGGGCGCAGATCCTGTCTAGCTCTTATGTGGGCGAGAAACCGATCGATGTTCCCGAGGAGCTGCGGAGCCAAATGTCACAGCAATCAAAGGACAACTTCCGCTCTCACTGGGAGGAGGGCATGGATGACTTCTTCCCCGAACGCTGGATCGATGAGGACGGGAAGTATGACCCCAAGAGGTTCCCGCGTCTTGCCTTTTCTGCTGGTCCAAGGGTTTGCTATGGTATGTTTTTACCACATCCTAAATCGTATCATGTCCTTTGTGGTTGACGCGCACCCTCTAGGCCAGAGACTCGCCCTACAAGAGCTGTTCATCACTCTGTCGCTTCTGGTTCTGACCTTCAAGTTTGAGACCGTTCCTGATGAGCTGAATACGATGGGAGGGCTTCAGAGAGTCCTCAGGGTGCCGCAGAAATCATATATCAGATTGAGTGTTCTATAACAGGCATTGAATTCATTGTCACATTTTCCCGACACAACGACCTAAGCCATTACCACCAGACATATTACAGGCTCCTGGATGGTGGGCGAGACTTTTGGTGGCATAAACTCGGGCCTACACATTACGACAGCTTTGGCCGTGTATTTAGCTTCTTTGTTTTGATATCGTTTTCTTCCCTCAGGTAGTCAGTGGGTATGATCCGCAAGGTGGGAAGTTGAACTTTGCGCACTTCGTGCAATACATAATACTTGTGCGGACCTCAACCAACCCCCAAAGCACCCTGATCCCTCGCGAACCCTTAACGTTCTGATGTTTCAGCTGATAATCCCCTCCCCTAAAGTTGTCTTGTTCCTTTTCCATCCCGCCATATTGAGAATTTGGTCTGATCCGGTCCCAGAGGTTTACGATGTGTGCATGTGCACATGTAGCACACTAGGCCCAGATACTTTATGTGATTACTTGTTGCCCTGGCCAGCTCTTCGTGAACTTTTCAGCCCAAAGCAGAGGCGCGAAGTACTTCTCGAGGTTGCCAGTTCCTTTGTTGATGGGTTTGACTGGTCCACTTACGCCGCACACATGTGCAGGTTGATTGCTGCGGCCCCAGCATCTGCCCGCAATACTCCATAATCTAGTATTCTGACATCGAGTATATGTACGACTATCATAGCATTTAATCACGAGTTTGAAACAGAGGAGCCCTGCAACCAAGTCGAACGAGATGCCGAAGGAGCTTCAAAAAGCATGTCTTGTACCCTAGGGTATACTGATTTATGCTGACGCCGGTTGATTGAATGATGGCAAGACGAACAATGTCCCAAGGATACCAATCCTAGCCCACATTCTGCACTGATGCAGCAAAGCCACTCGCTTGGAATAACCTGAGACATTAGCGGTCGAGGGGGAGGGGGTGGACGGCAGAGACCAGTTACCTAGGATGTAGTATTGCAAACATATGTCAAAAAGACTATTAGCTATCACAGGTCACGAGGTGGTAATAAAACGAAGAGTCATGTGTTGACCGCTGTCTCACCTTGACCATCATGATGTCAACAAGGTGCCAGTATCCAAGGTATCATTGGACCCCCTAGGTGGGCGGCAGATAGGTTATCTTGCTGCTAATCCCTTCTCTTGCGGTGCTTTGATTGCATATATTCTCGGTCAAGATGTAGATAACGCCGTTGCCCTCGGCTAATCTTAAGCCACCGCCCTGGTCAATTCGAAGCGAAAGGCGTACGAAATTCAAAGACGTGGGTTGGAGACACAGGGCAAACAAAATTTGTTTTTGCGTAGTTGATGACCACGCCACAATGATCCTACCAATATGGTTTCCTGCATCGTGTGACCACCCGGGGGCATGCTCCAAGATGAAGACGTCCCCTATGCCGCTGCCGCTAAGCCCAACTCAGCTTTGACAGACAACGACAACCATACTTCGTAACGGGAACTAGCCCTCTTTATTGGTTGAGTATAATTGTAGATCGTATGGACCGTTGCAGTCATGCATCACGCCGCATGTCGCCGTGCAGCCTCCCATGCAACTTCCGTGATCGATCTAGCTTCTTTCCACCTATAGTGCTTCAATATTTGGTACAGCACCGGAGATTCTCAATTCTTAAGCCTGAAGAGCCCATGGCATATTGGAAATGGTCGTGGTGGTCGCTTCCACGGTGGTCGTCTTGATGTTTTCTCTTCCTTCTCTGTTCAGACACTTTTCCTTGCCAACGACGTTGTTTCACGTCACTCGTTACGATAATGAAGTCCTCAACTTCTTTGCTGTCGTTCTGCATCTTCGTCAACTCTGCATTGTCAGAAATCACCTGCGGCATCTGTAGTGGCTACGACCGCGGCGTCAGCGCATATTTTTACAGCGGCGACGGAAGTCTCGCGGACTTCGATGGCTGCTCTGCCAAATGTCAGTCAGACACCAAGTGTCAGAGCTTTGCCTTTGGGGATTCACAATGCCTCCTATACTCCGAGCCACTGTAAGTTGACAGTGCTATTGGCCACTTACAACAAAATGTCAGGAACTCGAAAACTGAGTCTGGTATGTAGGGAGGATAATTTCCGCAAACAATCTGGCAGCCCGTTCCTCTTCTACGACCGCAACTGTGTGAACGTCGAGCCAACATCCAGCTTCACAACTGTTCTTCCAGCCACAACTAGTTCATCAGCAACATCAAAGACGGCTCAATCTGAGACAACAACAACGGAAAGCCCAGCTCCGGCCTCTGAGATAAGCGAGGCAAGTGGCGGTACAGGAATCAGCGAGGCTGGGAGTGTCTCCTCGAGTGCATCGGCAGCGTCAGCCATGGCAGAAACAACTGTGGGCAGCGCCGGTGGGCAGGTCGACGGGTCCATAACAGTGTACCCAGTTCTGGCAACGACAACGGCAGGTGCCTCTACTTCGTCCGGCCTCACTGCGTTGTCTGGGACAGCACAGTCCGCCTCGACGACGAAATCACCAGCGGCACCTTCTCAAGTAGCCGACAGCGTATCTGGCGCTTCAGTATTGCTGCATGGCAGCTGGCAGGGAGCTTTATTGGCTACTTATCTTGTGGTTTCCATTCTTGTATAGCAAAGCCAATAGGCAATCGCAATTAGGAGAATCCACTCAAACCTAACCTACCAGCCTCAGGTTCAACATGGTCAATTGAGGTTGGCACCCAACTTGGCACCTGGGTAGTGGTTCTGCATACTTATAGAGCCTTGCCGTCAAAAATAATCCATTTTGAGCACTGCACTCTCTCTTGATAAGCCTCTCGTCCCTCTCTCAAGCACTGGTCGGTATAGTCGACGAAGAACGTGGCGCGTGAGCCATGAAAATACATCGCCTGCCGCTGGTTCTTTTTTAGTCTAAAATAACCTCAGCCTTCACGTCGGTTCAAAAAAGGGGCATCTGTGTTATCTTCCAGATAATAGGTTCACGATGGAAGTGTCATAGCGAGTAGAGCCAGGCTTGACGGCTATCGACTATTGTCGATGATGTGGGCCATGCTTCAAAGTTCCAGTTGTTATCGTCACTCTTCAATCTTGACAGCACGACATCTGATACATAAGAGATCACGACTTGGAATATCTTACCCTGACTTCACCTGTTGAGTTTCCCGGAAGATACCTTGCTGTAGATCTCTTTTCAATGGTTGATAATAGCTGCACGGTGCCATAAATGTTCACGGCCTCACTGCCATGTGTCTCTTTCAGGCTGACGTGTGTATCCAGTAATTCACATGTAGGTATGGAGTGTTGTAGCCCACATGGCAGTCAGTCCTCGGACTATTAGATCTCAATCTTGTCTCTCTTTATTGATCCATCCGTTTCCTCACAATGCTCCAATACCCATCCGCATCCTCCACGACCTTCCCCTCCCAGGCTCCTGTCAGAGGTCCGATTATGTCAACCTCCTTCTGCCCACCGGAAATGATCTCCCTACAGTTCCATTTCATAGTGAAATTCTCCTTGTTCTTAGAACCTGTCAACTTATACAGCTCCTCATTACTCGCGCCATAGACCACTCGCCCTATGTTCGCCCAGTATATCGTCGCAGAGCACATGGCACAAGGTTCCCATGTTGAGTAGAGTGTGCACTTCCCTACATCGAAACATCACACGTCAGCTGGATGGAGATCAAGGGTCTCTGTCTCAGTCTCCCGGACTTGTCTCGGTGAAAAAAAAGCCAATTCAGCCCTCTGAGACACCGCCACACGCTTCGTCATCATAAGCCCCCGCCCGCCCGTAACCGATCACGCCTGCCTGCCTCTTTGTTACCCTAGGGTATGCATGCGCTTACAGAGGTATCCCTGGGAATAGTGAAGCGAGCTCAGCCGCGCCAGTGAAGACTCCGCATGCTCCACGTGTGACACCGACTGGTGCATCAGCAGGACCGATTCGTGGTCCGGTCCGACGAGGATGGCTGCGAAGGGTCGCTTGCCATGCTGTGTCCGAGCTGTGTTCTGGAGGGCGAGGACCCTTTCCATGTTCTGTGCCTGGTTACTACATGCGAACTGTCGGATCAGGGGAAGCTGAGGACTCACGGCGTCAATCTGTCTCTGGGTGGGCTGTGTCCGCGGTGGGAAGAACTCCGCCGCCCCGTCTGCTGTAGTCGCGGCCATGGTCCCTGTGAGCGTGGCTGACGCCTTTTTTTTCCTCGAGTGAGCACCGCGTATGCAATGTCTAGATCTTGTGATGTTTTGTGTTTTCTCTTCGTGGCACTGTCCCAAAATCTATGATGCTCTATACATGTCCTCCGATATGAAGTTGAAAGCCGGCCCGTTATCAGGGTCGGGACCGGCCGACGTCGGTGAAGTGGAGCTCGAACTCGCCGGCACACGGCAACGCCTCGCCTGATCGCAAGCGGACTTGCGACACTACACTCTTACAGCCCGTCCAGAAGCTGTGTAAGATCGATCCTGAGAAGGGTGTTCTGCTGATTTGGTGCCCCATCCAGCCTTCGAGACCAAGCCCGATTTTTTACATAGGTCGGACATTCAAGAAGAGCGGGACTACTAGACAGCTTGAAAGTATCGACGATTACCGGCTGACCTCTGCGCGAGGTCCAATATCTTTCTGGTCCCGTCCCACGCGGAAATGCGATGCGGAGAACCTGGTGGCGGTCACCTTTAACGAGCATGATTACTGTAATATCCATGACTGGCCTCCGCTGCAGCAGTATTGCTGGGGGCAATGATACCAGCGTGGACTTCTGGACAAAGGACGACACAGATGCTCTGGAGACGGAATTCTGCTTGGTACGAGATAGCCAACTGGTCTCACAAAGGCACGATGCTTGAAACCCTTTCGAAGATCAGGCGAGCCTCGTGTGGTTGGCTTTCAAGTGAAGGAATCAACCTGGAAAATGCCACCCGCCGGTTGTCCATATTTGTAAAGGGTAAATTTCATTATGCTGCCATGCCAAACTCCATCTTCACAAGCAGAACGTAGCCTCCCATATATACTTAGATAGGTGGCGGCTCCGATATATTTGGGCAATTCTGTGTATCGCCGTGTATCTGTACAGCCAAATTTTGATGGCTCAACCGCCCTCGTCGCGTGACTGATCAATGCCTCTGAGATGAGAAAATGAGGAAAAACCGGACGCCAAACCCCGCAGCGCCCACGCCGCCCGGACGTTATGCCATTTTACACTGGAACAAAACCTCGACCATGCCGCTATGCCCGTTCCACTCGTGAGGGCTCAGATGGAAGCCCTTGGATCCCACAACAACTCGACCACCTCATCCATTGTCTCCCCGCTCTTCCAGTCCGCCTTGTATACGTAGACCTGCCTCAGGCTCCCGTCCGCAAGCCATTCCGCATCCTTGATCCTATAGCTCCTCTTCCGGTCCTTCTTGAGCGCCTGCCGAAGCGGCCCAACGCTGAAGTCGAACTCGGGCCCGTACTGGTTCCACGTTGCCTCCATCCAATCGAGGTTCAACCTATCCACTCCCTTGCGGTACATGGCAATCGAGTAGCCGTTCGAGAAGAGCGTATCGTCGTCAAACTGGAAGCGCTCCAGGAAGCAGTCCCCGCAGACCTTGGTCACCTGTGCCATCTTGGCGACGGGCTCTACGTACCAGCTCGCCCAGTGGTGTAGCGACAGTGGCTTCAGGCCCGCCTCGAAAAAGCCCGACAGGTCCCCGCGCATGTCCTGCTGGTGCAGTCCCGGGACGAGGGTGAGCTTCGTCTTGGAGTGGTAGTACACGCAATCGCGCAGCATGCCGTCGCCCGATGGCAGGGCGGCCTCCTCGAGGCACTGCTCCATGTTCGGCTCCAACTTCTGCGCTAGCGGCACAGACAGGAAGACACCTGCGCCACCGAAGGCCATGAAGCCCCAGGACCGGACCGAATAGAAGTCCTCCGAAAGCTGGCCCAGCCATAGCTCCTTGGTGTGGTCGTACCCGTCGAGGGCTGTGCTGAGGGCGTACAGAGATGGGAAGAAAGTGTCGTCATCGAGGATGCCGACCCACCTTGTGTCGGGGTTGATGTTCTGAACCACGGGCCGCAGCATGACGAAGTGGTTCTGGTCGATGGTGAGCTGTGGGTCGCCGTTCGCCGTCTTCAGCCTCATGTTGTGCGCCGCAAAGAGTTCCTCGAGCGCGCCGAGGTCGCGGCCCTCATAGTCGACAATGACGGCGACGAGCAGAGCATCACTTCCGGCCAGCCAGTGCTCGAAAGTAGACAGCATGAGTATCATGCGATCGTAGTATGTGGCAACCCCGAAGACGAAGTGCGAGTACTTCTGTTCGGGGTAGGGTGATGGGACGGGAATCACAAGCTCGTCGCAGGGGAGAGATTCGACGGCCGAGCAAGAGGTCAGATTGATATTGACCTTCTGAGTGATGAGAGGGCCGTCGAGCTTGGTGACAGCGTCGCGGTCGATGTCGTTGGAGGTCTTGGGCTTGACGCAGCGTCTCGAATAGACGACAGTATCGGTCAGCTCCATATCCTCGCGCCTCAAGAACTCTATCTCCGGGATGCATTGGCCTGGGGCAAGCGGTGGGCGCAAAGCAGGCGTTGCGGGTGGTGTGTTGAACTTTGCCTCCTCCTCGAGGGCGGCCTCTGACTTTGGCGCATCTTCGTGTTGCTCGCTGCCGATCTTGTTTGATATGGTGCCGACGAGGGCAGTATTTCGGAACCTATTTGTGGAGAGGACGAATGCGCAGATGAAGAAGAGGACGAGAACAGGCACGACTCGTTGCAAGCGCTGTGGTATAAGCATGGCGCTACCTTGTCATGTCGAAGGGGGCGATGTCGTGCGCGAACCGCAAAGGAGGGATAGCAATGGGCCGAAAAGGTAGCGATCGTGGTGAGTGTTGAGTGGTCGTCTGGAAGTGTCGGACGATAGTCAATGTCGTCGCACGGCGTCGCAAGGGCTGGGGACTTGGGTGTTTGGTGACAGGCACTGTGGTGTCGTCGTAGATGCGAGGAGAGGGGAAAAGAGAGACAGTCTCGGGACAGCTTTAGGAGAATCGAAAGAAAGATAGATTAGTGTAGAAAAGAGAGGGGTCGCAAATGGAAGTGAAAATGGCTGAATGGTGGATTGATTAAGTGATTGATTGTTTGATTGGGCCTATCGTGGCTGTTCAGAGTTGCGATCGACGGGGATCTACACTAGATACACGATGCTCTTCGATGCATTTCCTTGGCAGAAGACGAGAGACCAATGCTCGATCAGGCATGGGTACCGTATGTGTATGTACCGTACGTGATAGAGAGAGGTGGAGGTGCAGTCCTCGATGTCTCCCTCTTCCTTCACGATACTGTACTTACCTATGGGGAAACCGAACTGCGTATACACGCAATACCGTCACCGTCACCGATCCCATCTGCACGTCCATGGATACGGTAGACCACCTGGGCAAGGTACAGATACATGGGCATAGGTAGGCAGGTGCAGGCACTATGAGGTACGTTAGCAGTACTCGGTACCGAATAATGGGCGTGGAATTGTTCTTGGAACGGGCTGGACCGGTTTATTATTAGGCGGTCCCGGCCCCTGGCTGCTGGCTGGTTGCTGGCTGCGTCACCCCTCCCACGTTTGAACTCAGAAGGTGCTTAGCGCGCCCGTTTTGAGATGTGGGGTTAGAACGGTGCGACCTCGGGACAAATTCCAGGGATCCCCATCATACCCGAACCCTGTCCCGAGGTCATGTTTGCCCGAGTACACGTAGGTTTTGATCTTCATAACCCTCTCACGCCTCCCTCCAAGGCCCTGTAGGCCCCCCCTCCATAGCGCCCAGGACTACCCACGCACTCCAGCTACCCCTCCGGGACTACCTCAAGGGGCTGTTTCACATCGCACATCTCTCTCTCCTCTTAAAACTACCTAGGTACCGTGTTTGCATATCTCATGACGGAGAAAATAACTCGCGGCCCACGAGTACACTGCGTGCTCCTCTCCAATCTCACATATCCCTGATTATCCCTGAGGCGGATCCCATTTCGTGTCATGCTCAGGTGTGGAGAGCCATGAATGACTGATTTCCGCTCGGGATATGAGACGACCACTTTTAGGGATCACTTTACCTTTCGTCGTGTCGGGAGATGGCAAGCTGGATCATCCATGGATCTTCAAAAGGGCAATAGGCAATGGACATAGAGATTCCTAGCTTCTACATACTGCGTAATCGGTCTGTAATGCGGGACCTCCAAGGTTCTTCAGGGTCCTTTCCAGGGTCCGAACGCGTGATTATTGTAACGTTTCAACTCTATTTTAAATAAGCTTTCCGTGCTTCGGCAAGACACCATGAGAAAGAGGTACCTACCGTTATTACTCACCGTCTCAGCATGATACAGTATTGCTGCACACTCTGCCACCTGCAATATCAGCGACTCCCACTTCGATACAGTTCAGTGTGTCTCTGGCTCATCAGTGAATAATGCCCAGGTGACTACGTGCCTGCGTGCACACCTGCGCACAGAGAACCAGTGGATGGCAAAAGCACCCGAGTGTTTGAGGTACCCGAGACAAATCACCATCCTGATCGTGGCTGCAAAGCTATGTATCCAAGTGAAACACGGGAGTGGCGCCGGCGATGTTTCTGACAACATGAGGCTGGCAACAAGATTGAGGCGTACGCGGCGGCAAGTTTGGACCGTGCCCTTTGATTCCGCGTACGATGACTAGTGTGATAGCTCACAGAAAAATTATTCAAGCTAGATAAATCATACTGACGGGCAGTGGCAGTGGCCGCGAAGGGTTTAAATCCGACTGGGATCTCGTCGAGGAGGCGCCTGGCGGATCTTGATATCGTCAACTCAGCAAAGGCAAGTAGTTGGGGCCATCGGCTGCGGTCACAGACCGTATTCATGTGAGTAACCTGATCGTTCTTAGCATCGTAGTTGCTTCTTCGGTAGGTCTTTCTCTGTCTCGGGTCGAGACAACAGATTCAGTTTGTCTAATTGCTATCTTGCTTCTCGACATGTACGTAGGCTTCCTGCACCGTCCTGGCAACGTTTCGCGTCGCAATACAACCTTGGAATATAAGGGCACTTCTTTATGAGTATTCGAGGTCAGAATGCAGGCTGCGAGGGTATTTCTCCCACCGAATCGCATCAAACAAAAGTCATATAGTCATTGCGTCTGGAATCCTACCCAAGTTGACTTCCTATCAGCGAGGACTATTCGTTGAACATCCCTCGGGTCCGATCTGCATCATGGTGTCCGGAAAGAAAAGGAGCGTCCGGCGAAATTCGGTTGTCTCCTGACTTTGGGTACCCTAGGGTAGGTTCAGAGACTCAGGTTTTCATTCACAAGGCAAGTGTCTGCTCTCAGTCCATCGGCCTCACTTCCGCGGTTGAAAAGCAGTTCAAGGTAGGATGAATCTTAAATACATATCGCTCAGTGAGATACCTGCTATGCTCGTACGCTGACGGAGTATCAAAGGTCGAAGACAAACTGCACAGACATTAGGTGTCTTGAAGCCAGCAATGTCGCAGGGATGATTGAGTTTCTGCACGCGTACACTGGCGACTACTCCATCAATTCGGATGTCGGATTACTTGGGGGCAAAGGCCTGGGAGTAAAGGAGTTGAAATGTAAGATTGGAATCGACCGCGAGATTCGAGAACGAGCGAATGTTATGCTTAGCAAATCAGGTCAAAGAGAGACGGGCGAGCAAATTGTACTGGGCCTTGCCGACACCAAACACGGGTTGAAGACGGACGAGCTGCACATACATATGCACGTTAACACTATCGGCTGCTCGTACAAGATCCAAGCCCTGTGTGATCTTGCCAGATCCGAGTTCACGAGTTACTCTGAGGCAAGTTGGTCGGAAGTCGAGATCCTGGGCGTTCTCGCCGTCGCCGAGACCTGCGATATGACATTCGATGTGGAGTTCCAGAAGCTGCTCGGCATCATCGCTGGAGAGCATATGGGGACTTCACTCGTCTTAAGGATCTGGAAAATCCTGAATTGGAAA
The DNA here is from genome assembly GCA_003795295.1 of Cytospora leucostoma. Classification (NCBI taxonomy): domain Eukaryota; kingdom Fungi; phylum Ascomycota; class Sordariomycetes; order Diaporthales; family Cytosporaceae; genus Cytospora; species Cytospora leucostoma. The sequence goes on from LKEB01000078.1 coordinate 61,226, forward strand.
GACTTTTACCGTGGGCGCCTTGAAAATTTGCGTGGGACGTGTAAAGGCACTGAAGAGGGAATCGACGGATTTGCGGTTGATATTAGATTTAGAGAAAAGTGGAAGATTGAGAGCAGAGGAAGAGGTCTGCGACGTCAGATCACGGGTGCTAAAGGCCCTCATATAAGTCACGTCCTC